>RJWT010042188.1:0-12178 GCA_004365215.1 Cuniculus paca
CAGTTTTCTTGAAACACAAATCCACCTTTCTTGTTGGAAGTTGTAAAGTCTTTTTTTCTCTCCTTTGAAAGAAAAGAAATAAAAAGAAGGCACTTAACCCAGACGACTGGACCTATAAAACTAATATATCCCTTTGAAAAGAAATATGATATATCTGACAAAAGCTTCTGGACCGAAGGCTGAGGAATGGTAATGGCTCCTCCCTGGCTCTGGTCCTGAGGCCATCAGTTCTCTTAATTGGTGTGAAATCTCCCCAACAGCATGACTTACATTCCTAGGAATTGATTTGCGTGTGGCATTATGCTCTTTTGTTGGGTTTTGGGAGTTGAAACAACTCAGCTATGGGCATCACAAGTTATGGTACCTCAGGACAGTCCTTTGAGCATGGTGAATGAGTGAGATTCTTTGAGCAACATTAAGGTGGTGCTATATTAATAGCTACTTTAGTTTCTCAGGGCAGGACCTGCAGAGCTGGAGGGAAAAATAAGAGAGGAAACACTTTCCCAATGGAGCAGAGACTGCCCACATCGGAAATGGTCAACAAGCCTAACTAGAGACCTAAATCAACCCCAGAAATCCTCATAGATATGGCCCATTTAAGAAAATTCCTCTTTAATGGGTGATTAAGTCAGGATACTGTGTGCTTGGTGGCATATTGGAAAAGGGGAATGTAATCTTATAATAACTTTTTGGTTGATGGGTTGTAGGTGAACTTAGGTTTGATTTGAAGCAAAAAACAGTGCCATGAAGAAAAATGTTTATGGCTGCCATTTGGCTTAAAGAGCCCTGAGGCTCCAATCTTTTTATGAAATATAGGCTTAGAACAAAAATATTTAGCTGCACCTCTGTAAATTAAAATCTAGTTTCTCCTTAGGTTTATGATTTGAAGTCAACTTTCTGACTGAAGTAAGATAATTAAAAGGAAAACAGAAGCACAAGAATGATAGATGTGACCCTCAGCCTTGGCATACAGAAAAGTCCAGGCCATTTTTCTTTTGCTCAGCACAGACTGTAGATTTATCATCAGGACAGCAGCCATATTCAAGAGAAGAAAAGAAAGAGAAGTTACCTATAAGCCTTGTGACAGCATCTGTCACAGAGAAGCAAACAAATATTCTTACAGGGAAGGTGCATTTAAAAAATTGCCTTTTATTGTCCTTTGAGCTGCTTTATGTTCATTCAATAAGCAACACCGAGTTCAATGATAGCTTTACCCTTACAACACTCACAATAAGAAATGATATTCTTGGCACTTTGGTACAATGGACTGAGACAGTAATTACATCATCAGTACCTGTCAGAAGCTGGGGTGGGAGAGCAGAGGGACTGGGTGGGGAAAGCATTTAGTAATGGAAGACTCACAACTCTAATTAACTACTGCTTACTCAATGATCTCTGACGATATAAATGATACTGACTCTATGGAGCCTAAAGTAGTGAATAAGATGAATGATTTCATAATAGGAAGAAAGGCCCTAAAACATTTCTTTTAATATACTGAGAAATTAAGAGACAGCGATAGTTTAAGAACAGATGCAAACATTAGATAGCATAAGCTTGCTGAAAACAATAGAAAGTCAAATAGCCATACTAGTTAATTATTCTTTTCATTTCTGTTGTTGGCTGCCAAGGGTAATTTTGTTATTATTTTCTTCTACTCTCCACCCTGAAGAAAAAGAAGAAATTATTCTGAAAAATGGATGCTTGTTAATTTCCTAGCCACATTTTTCCAAGTGTGCTGGAAGCAGACCCCATGTTCTCTTCATGGGTGTGATGTCTGGGTAGTCTTTCTGTGGAAACAGGATACTATATTTTCTGAGGATTTTTCAGTGTGTGAATAATTCTTTTGTATCTCACACTTATCAGTAACATAGGTTTAATTTCACGCAAGACTTCTTGTTTCTAAATGGTTTTAAGTAGTTTCTTTGGGTTAAATTCTGAGTTCCTTTTCACCCTCAACCTAGTGAATGACGAGCTGGGAAATGAGGAAGAAAGCCATCATCTCTGTGATGGGGCTTTTTGTGTGTCCTTGAGCAGAAGCCCAAGACTCTATAGTTGTTCTTGGTTTCAAAACAATATCTTTCTTTCTTAGCTTTGCCATTTTCCTTCTTTTTTCTCATCCTTTTGATCTGTTCCTGAAGTTTAGATAAAGACAAAATGATTTGGCAGTAAAAGCAAGCAAAGCTGTCTTTGAGTCTCTTGGCCCCCTGTACATGGGGGAAAGAGCTAATGTATAACTCATGCTTTGAAATGGCAAAGCCACTCTGGAATAGTCAGCTTCATACTATGCCTTCAAGGTTTTCCACATCTCTAGTCTCTTTGTTAGAAAGCATATCATGTGGTTGTATTTTAGTGCTGGGTAGAAAGTGCTTGTCAACCTCCTTCCTGGACAGTGTGTTAAAGAAAGTTCTGTATTGACAAACAGCCTCCAATATCAGTGGTTTCATATAACAAAAGTCTATTTCTTGCCCACTGTGCATCTTGAGGTTGTGAAGGAGTGAGGAGCTGCTTCCTGTGTTTGCTGAGAGATGGGTGGATCTGTTTTTGTGTGTGGCTGTTACACTTTAGCACCAATAGCATATGAACAGTCAAAATAGTCAGTGTGGAAGATTGTGTGGGTATATTTAGAGTTAAATTTGAAAATGGGATGCAGAATTTCTGCCCAATTTTCACAGGCAAAACTTTGTTTTGGGGGCCCCCATCCAGCTTCAGGGGACCAAGGGGCTAGTTGTGGACACAGGCAGAATGCAAATTATAGCAAACATGGAATATTTTTTTTCTTCCAGACAAATTTTTCTTATTTATCCTAATGAGGAAGATAAGGACCAACAGGAAGTCTTAGTGAATGTTATGGCTTGTACCTAGATGTACCCCAAAGCCTCATGCAGCAGTCACAGATATGGCAGGATCTTGGGTGTGTGATGCTGGGATTAAGGATGTGATGCTGGGATTAGTGTGTGAAGATGAGATTAAATATGCCCCACCCTGGGTGTGAGTGCTACCTGCCATGAAAGTGGGTAGCCTTGATGAAATATGAGGGACAGAAAGAGGGCTACTGCCGTCACTTACTGCTTGCTACTTTCTGCCTGTCCGGCTTTGCCATGGACTGTTCTCCTTTGCGATGCACCTCTCCCTTGCCACCCTGACTTGGAACTAGCCAACTATGAACTGAAACCTCTAAAAACCATGAGCTGAAACAATCTTTCCTCCTTTAATTTTGAGTGTCAGATATTTTTGTCTCAGCAATGAGAAAAGTAACTGAGACAGTGAAAAACACCTACACTGCCTCTTGTGTAATTAATGCAGCAGGTTTTTTGTGTTGTTATGTAGGTTGTCCAGAATCTGTCTTTCCACAATTCAAATTTGTCTCATGCTGTCACCTAATATTAAGGCATTTGATAAAAAAAATCACCTTTCAAAACTCACACTGATATCTGTTCTAGGAGAATAAAGAAGGCTTTGTCCACTTTCTCTGATGCTTTCCTTTTTAAAGATCTGTTAGGAGACATGGAAGGAATTTAAGCTTCTCCTCAACAGAGGCTGTATCTTCAGTTCTCTAAGTTAAGATAATGCCTGGGAAGGGTCATTATTTGAAACTGGTCCCCCAAAAAGAAAGAATAAACATAAATAGGCCTAGGTCTAGAAAAGGGGAATAGACATTTCAGTATGCAAAAAATAACTAAAATCAAAGACTTGTTTATGAATTAAAATTTTGTTCTGTTGCCCTTCTGCAAAACACTTTGAAAGATAGTGCCTACTTGCCACCTTCACTATTTTGCCTTTCCCTAGTTCCTGAAAATTTATCACACCTCAGCCAAAGCCCTCATGCATGTCACTAATACCTCCATAGTCACCACATATCTTCATCTTTTTAGACCTACAGTTTTGAAAGTCTTTACTTCCTTGTTCTATCCATGATCTCCTCCATTATTTCTGTTGCTGATGATGTTGTAAAAGGAAGTTAGGCAACCACTGTTATAAACCGTGTGTCAGAAAAAGATTTTTCTTACTGACCCAGGACCACTTAGATCTCTTCTAATTCCAAACTCTACAGTCTGTGGTTTTCTATCTAATCCTTTTTGTTTTTATCTTCTGCTCAGTCCATGTGATCATTAATCATGGCCTGTCAACTTGAATAGATTAAGAAATTCCTGGCAGCTAGTGGAGCACAGTTCTGGCTGAGTCTGTGGGTGACTGACATATAGTCAGCAACCTGAGGGGGAGGGAACCCACCTTGGGTGCAGATAGTACCAACCAGTATCTTGGATGGGATAAAACAGGAAAGAAAAAAGAAGTGCTTTCACTTCGTAAAACTCCAGTCTTTCCAATAGCATTTGAATATTAGTCTCTTGTTTCTTTAGACTACCGACACAGTCATACTGGCTACCCTCCAGTGAGTTTCTGGGTCTTTGACCCTAGCACTGCATTTTTGACCCTTGTTCTGTGGTTTCCATCTTTTCTGGCCGAGCAGCTACTGGATCCCCTGGCTCTCCAAGGTACAGATGGCCATTGTGGACTCTCCCACCTCTGATCCTGCCTGATAAGTTACCTTGCATAATTATGCATATATTTTCTATTCACTCTGTTCTTCTAAAGATCCCTCACTAAGGCAGTCTGTTCATTAATTGATTCATTTAATAAATAAAAATTGGAATCTTTCATATATACAAAGAATGTTATATACTAGGAACTTTGGGATATACAAAATTATTAACATTTTATGAAAGTAAAGTCAATGAAGAGCTTAGGCACATAGTAAAGAGAACTCTAGAACTTGAGTGGTAGTCCTTGACCTTCCAATGATAAATTGTGTGACATCAGTAAGGCGTTTGACAGTTCATTCATTTAACAAATAATTATTAGGTGTCTGGTATGTGAAAGGTACTGTGCTGGGCTTGGAGGCACAAAGATGAATAAAAGACGTAGTTTCTGCCTTCAGGAAACTTACAGTCTGTCAAAGAAGATAGACATTGAACACAGTGTCTTAGTTACTTTTCTTATTGTTGAGATAAAATACCTGACACTTGAAGTGAAAAAGGAAATGTTTATTTCATCTCAGACTTTGTTGAGGTTGCAGTTCATAGTTGGCTCCTCCAAGGCAGGGTGGCATGACAGAGGTATAAACAGAGGAGAAGCAGTTCATGGGAGACAGAAGGTGCAAGGGAGCAAGGAGCAAGTGACAAGCAACAAGCAGCAGCCATCTTTCTGTCCTTTCTGTCCTATCCAGGCTACTCACCCTCAAGACAGGCAGCACTCACACCCAGGATGCGGCGGCCTTAATCCTGGCATCACATCATGAACCTTCCCAGCATCACACCCTTGATCCTGGCATCACAAAACTTAAATCCAGCCACCTCTGAAAAGCCCCACCTCTGACTGCATGAAGCTTTGAGGGGAGCATCTGTATATAAGGTATAACAGACAGTATTATCAGCTAATTAAAAATAAAACAAGATAACTTTACAGAGTCCATAAAATGCATTGGATGTACTAGTTACTGTAATAGGATGTTCTACATGCATCCTTTCACTTAAAATTCACACTTATTTGGTAGTGTACCATTATCCCCCAGTCCCACTCTGAGATTACCAAATTGAAGTACTAAAGTAGTTTAGTAATTTCATCAAGAAGACAGTGATTCTATTCATTCATTCCTTGAAAATATAAGCGCTTCCTAAAATGCATTGATTTTTTTCCCAAAACAAAATGGCATGGTTTCCATTTATTTAGTTAGTTTTATATCAGCAATCAAAAAATGGAATTTTAAGGTGCAGGAATGAAATTATGTTCAGTGAAAACTTGAAAGAGGGAATTAAGGGAGCTAGAAGCTTTCAAGTTTCCCTGTAGGCAACTGAGAAGACCTGATGGTTGCACTGAGAGCAGAAACAGCTAGTGAGTCTGTAAGGAACTTGTCCTTGATCCAGAAGGGATCAAAGGCTTCCTGACCTCTTCCAAGATCTCCTATCTCTATAGAATTCATCAAATAATGACAACCAGGACTGTGACCTCACTCAGCATTTACAAATACTATCTTCCATATACTACTCTAAACAACCTACAGCTATGAACTCACAAAATCTTCAAACCTGAAGAAGTAAAATTATTATCGTCAGTCCTGTTTCATAGTTTGGGAAACAAATGTCAGCGATGTCAAGGGACTTACTCAAGGTCACACAGCAAGTGGAAGGCCAAAGATTTTAACTGCCCAATTAGCTCCCAAGCCTGAGTGCTCTTAATCCAACACTGTGTTCTGTACTGGTTTTTGAGTGTAAACCAAACATACAAGGAACACAATATCTACAGTACAGAATTTAGGTAAGCCTGATCTATTGTGGCAGTAAAATCTCTTATATCTTTTCCTTATATTGTAAAATGTGTGAATATAGTCCGTGCCTAATTTATAGAACCAAGGGAGTAGTAAAGTTTTTGATATAATAATCATTATTAGTAAAGGGAGACCGAACTATAGCTTTTCTTTTCATTTATCACTCTGGATCACGTACATAAAGCAGAGTTTAGGGCTGTGGGAGAGAGAAAATTGTAAAAATTTCCAGAATGTTAAAGCCTTAGCAGGTTTTTACCACGATTTCTACAAAGGCAGAGCGCACGCCTTGCTAATCTAGGATTCAGCTGTAGCCAAGGGTTTTCCTTGGGAGTCCAGTCCTGTTTGGGCATGGGTATGTTCCTGTTTGATGTTGTGCAGAAAGTTGGCCATCCTGTTAAGATGTTTCCTAGTTCCAGAAGCTTGACATTTAAAGCCAAGGCCTTAGAATAACAAGCCTTGAATAAGAGGCTCTCAAAGTGGCCATCTTGCCTCGTAAATAGTAGAGGACATTTAAAGAAGGTACTGGGGATTCTTTTCACTCTGAATGCATTGCCTTCTTTAGTCCTATAAAATCAATCATGTTTCTTGGGTCCCTGAACACAGGCCAGACTGCTAAAGCTTAAAGTCAAAATGAAAAATAAATTTTCATTTTAATATTCTACACATAGTGGACTTATTATGTCCATGACTTCTTTAGGATAATACGAAAATTATATAAATTTCATGTCTTTGCACACATGAATCGAAGCAGTTTACTGTAAAACACACATCCTAGAAAATAATACAACTGTATGGAGAGAAAGATTGGGAAAATGAAAGCCAAGAGAAAGGAGACTAGAGATAAGTCAACTATAAAGTGCTTTAGAATATTGTCAACATTGCTCTGCTCCATCAGTTCCATAGTGCATGAATTTTTAAAATTAAGCAATATTATTTTTTCAATTAAAATTTTATGCAAAGCCTCAGTATGTAGCATCTCCTTTTCCCATGTATTTCCATTCCTTAGGGCATAGTAAGAAGTAGATGGGGCTGTGTGCTCTTCTACCATTACTAATTAGACAAGCCTTGCCATATCTACTTTCTGTATTGGCTTCAGATGGAAATTTTTAACTGAAGAATGAATTCTGTGGCTGAAAAATGTTTAAAAATACACTGCTCTGGAATGATGGTATCTGTGACTTTTAAAACTTGTGCTTTCTACTAGTAAAAACAGGTTTCATGCATACCTTCAATCTAAGTGTAATTATTTGTTATATACATGTATCACTTTACTATCATATTATGTATGTTAAGTAGTCAAAATTAGTTTAAAAAGTAGTAAAGTAGAGGTTGTAATATGGTTTCCCTGTGAGTTGACGGATCATCTTGCATTC
This sequence comes from Cuniculus paca, assembly GCA_004365215.1. Taxonomy (NCBI): domain Eukaryota; kingdom Metazoa; phylum Chordata; class Mammalia; order Rodentia; family Cuniculidae; genus Cuniculus; species Cuniculus paca. The sequence goes on from RJWT010042188.1 coordinate 7,699, forward strand.
ATCTCCCATACTTGTCCTGCACTTCAGATGCCGTTCCTAGAGTTCTGTTCATAACAGGCTAGTACTATAATAGCAACTTTGAAATTTGGGTGACTTAAAAGTTCTGTGTGTCCTGCCCAGTTTCATCTCATAGAGGACACTGCCTTATGGTTCAGGGATATTGGATTCCTTCCTTTTTGTTGTGGCTTATTTCCAGATGACCTCCAATGCCTCATGCACTCATAGGTAAGGCTTTTCAAGGTTGGCTGGATCTAGCGTGTGTGATACTGGGATTAAGGTTAAAAATTACTCCACTGATTGGAATTGGTATAGTCCTAGGTGTGGATAAATGGATTTACTGAAGGCAGAAGCCCCATCCTGGGTGTGGATGGCACCACTCCATTAAGCATATAGCCTGGATGGGATAAAAGGGAAAGACAAGCTTGCTGCAGCTGCTGCTCCCTGCCTTCTGCTTGCCACGCTATGAACGATTTCACCTCTGTGATGCCCTCTGCCATGCCACTCTGCCTTGGAGCCAGCTAATTATGGACTGAAATTTCTACAAACTGTGAGATGAAATAAACCTTTCCTCTTTTAACTTGTATGTGTAGGGGGGAGTATCTTGCCTCAGCAAGAATAAAAGTAACTAAGACAATTTGGTTGTCATTTTCCCAGAGACTGTCTTCTTTCATACCGAGTCAGAAGGTGGGAATGAAGTTAACATGGTAAATCTAAGAGAGGTTTGCATGCACCAAACCTGCAAATTGCATACATCACTTCCTTTCCTATTTCACTGGCTAGAACCTAAAGTCATACTGAAAAAAAGTGAATTTACTGAGCTGGTCCCAAGAGTTGAGGAAAACAGGGTTTGGTGAAACATGTAGCATCATTTCTCTCAAAAGAATGAGTGCCACGTTGAGGAGAGGTTCTTTTTTCTCTGCAGCTTTCCTGGACTGGAAGTCTTCTTACTTTTGGCTTGCTAAATGTGGCATTTAGAAAGGCAGGTATGTAACTGTTTTCTACTTAGGGATTATGTTCTACCTATTATAACAAAACCCATTTGGAATGACTGCCTAAAAAGGGTTTTACCTATTTTACTTCCTGTCATAGGGAGTGTGAGGCCAGCTGTCTTGAGTTGGTGGAGCAGCCTGAGGTATCAACAACCAAACTCCTTCTAGCTCCCTTTTCAGTGTTCTCATCACTGCCTTTTATACTCATTGTCCCGAGATGACTGTCCTTTCTCCAAACATCATGATTGTCTTCAAATAGGATGAAGAATGAAGAGCAAAGCATAAAATGCCAATGTTAATTGAGTCTGTCCTCTTTAATAAGTGCCCCAGAAACCCTTCTTGTAGGCCTCCACTCCTGCCTTCTCAGACTTAATAGAACCCTAGAACAACATTCTCAGCTCTCACTGCAAGGGATTCTGGGACCATTTTAAACTTGGTGTATTTCCAACTTGAAATTAGAGGTTCTGTTACTTACGAGGAGAAAATTAATTTCTTTTTTTTTTGTTTGGTACCAGGGATCGAATTCACGACCTCTCGCTTGCCAGACAAGCACTTGGCCACTGAGCTAAATCCCCCGCCCAATTAATGTCATTCGATAGTTCAAAAATCTTAGTCTCATCATAAGTCCAGCATGGTGGAAGAGGTTGACATGCATACTTTTCCAGTGTTTTGTCTGAATGCAAGTTGGCCACTGGAACTTCTTTACACTGACATTAAACACTTAAATTAAACTACTGTTTCTTCAAGGCTGAAATTGTTTGCATGTGTATTTTTTCTTAGCTAAACTTAAAAGCCTTTTGAAGCACATTTGCTAAGTAAGCAAGAATGTTGGCTTCTAAAGCCCAGTATCATGTTGGTTAAATGCTCCCGGAGCAACTGACATTTGTCAGAGTAGAAGAGACACATGGGCTTCCCATATTCAGATTTCCTAATTCTAGAACTTCGCAATAATCTGGTCTTCTAAAAGAATGTACTTGGTATTAAATGTATCTTTTTGTTAGTTATTTAGATCATGTCTTCATTCAGCTGCTATGACAAAGTAGTAGATACTGAGAGAATTACAACTGTCAGAAATTTATATTTTCCAGTTTTGGAAGCTGGAATTCCAGGATTATGGTGCCAGTATGTTTCAGTTCTGTGAGGACCATCTACAGATGCCAACTTTGTGCTGTATCTTCATATTATGAAAAGATAGAGAACTTACTAGAGTCCCTTTTATAAGATCACTAATCTCATCATGAAGGCTCCACCTCATGGCCTAATTACCTCCCAAGGGTGGTTAGACTTTTACATGTGAATTTGGGAGGAGAGGATTCAAACATTGTAGATTATATGTGGAAGTAATAATGGAATGAATACACTTTTGTAACACTAAACTTTGTTCCCTGGATCCACTGTTGATATAAGACTGGTAAGAAGGGAAAGTGTGTCTCTTTTAGGAACCAAGAATATGCTCTTTAAAAGACTTTGAGAAATATATAATCCTCCTTTTTTTTTTTTTTTACCATGGCTGCTAGGAAACTCAAAGCCAATTTAGTGCTCACATGAATAATATCTTATTTCACTAAAAAGTTCCTGATATCTTTTACTTAGTTTCACTTTTAACTATCTTCTGCTGAATATGGATTTTCATTGTAAGATGCTTTTGAAATATAGATGGAGTGGAAGTGATAAATAAATAAGTTACAAATAAAAGAGACAAATCCAGATTGTTTATTAATGTCTTCATCTACCAAAGTTATTTCCCTTGGTGGGAGTAATTTAGGCTGTCAGATTTGTCTTAAAGTCTTTGGGTGACAGAATGGCACTTCGACCATGGAAGTAAATAAATAAGCTACATTGTTCAGTCTGTTCATCTTTCTGCATTTCAACTAGAGTTTAAATCTTGAGAGAGTTTGGCATGAATGGGTAATTACTACTAAGATGAATGGTGATGATGTTTATTATGATGATGGCTTTTCTTTTATCTAAACTTTCAGAGGGAAGTAACATTTACCTCAGTCATTGAATTCAGAAAGGTAAGGGCATTGGATTAGCCCCTTTCAAAATAGTACATTTTAAATGTGACAAGCAGTGAATAAGTTATGCTCAAGGTAGCATAACAGTGATGTCAGTGGAGATGCAACTAAAATAAATTCCAGGTGTGACATCTCTGTGTTTTGGAAACATTTATTTCTGCTCCGTTGCTACATTTTTGACTTGATACACCTAGTGACCTACTCTTTTTTCAAAACAGTCACCCAATGTCAGTTTGACCACCAGCCTTGAGGCCTGGATCTCCTGTTCAAGGAATTCCTCTTTTGAACCTGCTTCAGCTATACTTCTCCCCATGGGAGACTTCACATTGATTACCTGGAACACAGGTCCCTTTTGTAGATGTCACCTCACATGCTCAAGACCCTGACTGGTGCTTCCCAGTTGGCTTCTAGGACCTATGTGTGCATGGCCAAGGGAGAGCTTCTTCTTCTGGGGATAGTGATGGTGGTTATTTGGGTGGGCAGAGGTGTCTATGTACTTGCACTTGAGGTCCCTCATGATGAAAGGTGGATTCTGGGGTGAGAACAGAAGGGGCAGGGAGATCAGGGGCTAAGGACATTGAACTAAGTTCTGGCTCTCCCTATACCTCTACATGCAAGAACCAGACTCTAGAAGTTCTAGAATTCCTCATTTCAACCTTCCAGGCTCAGGTTCTTTTAAAAAACTTGAAAGAACAGCGACAGGCGGGGTGAGAAACTGGAACCTCACTTGGTGAATTGAACACAACATTAAGGTTTATGAAATTAGGAATTCATCTAGATTCTTGCCCTAGGTCATGAGAATAGCAGGGATCCTCTACTTCCTAGATTCTGCAGAATGATGTCCAAGCTTCTACAAGTGTCTTCAGGGTCCTTCACCACTGGACTTCTAACCTCTTTTTACATTCTTGTACCATCTTTTCATGTACCATGTCTCATTCCTGTCTCATTTCACTGCCCCACTTTCCCTAAATATTATCAACAGCTACCTAGTTTCCTTAGAAAGAAAAGTCAAGTCATCCTTCATAGTTCTGGTTCCCTTATCACTCATTTCAGTTTGCTACTAACAGCTCTAGAGTTCTTCCATTTCTCATTTCTTCCTGGTCTCCTCTATAATGCAGGTTTTCATCTTTTCCACATAAATCACTGAAGTAGGTTTGGCCTCCTTACATCTTCTCTCCCTATCCAATGCTGGTTCACTTTGTGGTCAGAATAATCTCTTTAAAATCAATGATGAATCATTTCACTCCTTGCTTGAAATTCTGCAAAGGCTACTATAGACTTATGTCCAAAATGCATCCCACAGATTTCTCTTGGTCTGATCCCTCTCTACTGTCCACCCCCCACATCATATCATTCTTTCCTTGCTCTCTACATCCTGTCATAATACTTTTCTCCAAGATGTTTCCTCAGTCTTATGTCCCTGTCCCTCAGCTGTCAGCTCAACAGTTACCTTCTCAGGTGCCCCCCAGAGCA
>RJWT010042189.1:0-12183 GCA_004365215.1 Cuniculus paca
AGAAATCACTATCAGTGCTTGGACTTCAGCTTTCATAATTGTGCTCCAACATTCATCCCACTTAGCCATCCCTAACCCAAGTCTGTCATAACATCCAGGGAGAGCCTGTTAAAATGGCTGCTTCAGTGGTTTCATGGTTATTGTTATTGTTAGAGAAAAATCCAAGTAGCTTACAACAGCCTGTAACGGCTTACATGATTGGGTCTTCACTAACTCTGTTACTAACCTCCAAGTCCTTTAACCTGCTCAAAGTATCTTTGTTGTTTGTTGTATGGGTCAGGCATGTTGTCAGCAGAGGATCCTTGCTTTAAGGACTATTTCCTCAGTCTGTAAAACTTTTCTTCAAAACCCTGTGACTCATTGCCTCCTGTCCTTCATGTCTTCTTCGAAATTTCACTTCAGAGAGGCCTTCCCTGAGCCCTGTATTAAAATTACAATGCTCTCAAAACACTTGTGCACTCGTTTTGATTTATTTTCCTTTATGTTCCATTCCTTCTAATGTGATTTCCTTACCTAGTATGCTTATTATTGATCAACTCACGGGAATATGAGCTGCATGAGACAATGGTTCCTTGATTTTTTCATTTGTTATGGTGTTCCACATGGATAAAGATGCATACTGGGAAAGAAACAAAATGTACATGCTGACTTTAGGCTAAAGAGCACATTTGGGGAGGAGAAACAGAATGGAATAAAATTAAGTAGGAATAAACATGTGGCTTTAGTTTTATTATTTGTAATCTTTTTTTAGATAAGAAAGAAATGATGATAATAAGTTTATTTTTGCAAAATTATTAGTGGAGACCACATATACTTTAGTCTTATTTTTCCTTCAAACTTTCAGAATGTTTAAATCATTTAGGACTTTAAAAACCAATTAACTAAGGCAGACAGAGAATGTTATGTCAGGTAATTGTAGTTCTGGATGGTTGGTGCACAGACGGAGGAGACAGGTGATTGGATGAAGGAGAAAAGAGAAAGATAAGGCTAGGAGTAAGGTGATCATATGATGCTACTCTGAAATGTCCGAGAGTGGTGCCTATCAAACCTCAGCATGCGTGGTAATCAGCGAGGAATGTATCTTGTGCTTCCAATTCCAGTTTAGTTGCTCTGGATGAGACTGTGAAATCTAAGTTTCCTGATGTGGAGCCCTAGAAACAGGCTCCTGGAGTATAGAATCTCTAAACTTCGAGAATTAAAAAGAATATGAAGATGGTAGAAATGAGATAATAAAGTTCAGTGAGTTCATAGACTTTAATCAGTGACCTTTGTTTAATTTGATGATCTAACTTGTATGTTTATAATTATGGGATGCCCAAAATATTTTTACATCTAAGATTTTATTAATGCTCTGGCAAGAACTTATAGAGTAAGTGGAAGAAAAGTTTAAAACTTGGAATCAGAAAGATAAACCACATTTAAAGGTAATTCATAATGGAGGAATCAGTGTGCTGTGGTCTAAATGTTTATCTCCCTCCCCTCACTCATATATGGAAGCTTCATCCTAAGCTACATGGTGGTAGGAAGCGGGACCTTTTGGAAGACATTGAATTATAGAGCAAAGCCCTCAGGATTGAAATTAGTGCTCTGATACAGAAACTTCAGAGTTACCTTGCTTCTTCTTTTATGTGAAAACACAAGGGAAAGCGTTATCTAAGAACCAGAAAGTGAGCCCTGTCTTAGTTACTTTTCTTTCATTACTGGGACAAAACACCTGATGCCCAAAATTAAGGAAGGAAAGGTTTATCTAGCTCACAGTTTGTGGAGGTTTCAGTCCATAATCAGCTGGTTCCAAAGCAGGGTGGCATGGGGAGGGGCAACAGCTCAAGGCTGTGGAAGACAGCAAAAGCCAAAAGAGCAAAAAAGGGGGAAGTAAGTATCTTAGAAGAGTCTCTTTCTTCAGAGTCACTATTTAGACCTACTGTGGAATTTAACATGATGGTAAATACAGTAACTACAGTGTACTGGGGGACAGTCCCCACCTGGTGCCACTTTTCTCAATCTTTACCAACATTCTTAGGATGGGGGCCTGCTGTCCTGTTACTAACAATGAAGACCCCGATACAACTTCAGATTGAGGAGCTGTGTGTAATCTTTACTTTCCAAAATTTACAAATTTTGAAGAACTTTTAAACATTTTTAAATTTGTGTTTAGGACTGTATAGTTTTCTGATGATTGTAGATTTTCCTTAGATCATTTTATGAGAGTATGTACGGGATATATTGTCTAATTATAGTGAGGGAAGGAAGGGCCCAATTGCATAATAGCATGAGACTAATATGTAAATAAACATGAAAACTGGGGTCACATTTCATACTTCCTACTCACATTGAGGATTACATACTGCAATTAATTTGATGCCATTCTCTTCATCCTGGATGAAGTTTCTCTTAACTCTTATTATAATGTCACTATATTTGACATAGAGGGTAACTTCAAGAGGATCAGTGATTTTTTTATCCAAAAACCTTTTGTCTTTAAGTGGCTTCAAAGTTATAAGAGGCAAACTAAACAATGCAATGTAAGGCATAGCAGGAGTTGCTTCAATGACTTAGGACTACATATCTTAGTAAGGGGTTTAACAAGTTTGTACATGAATCTTAGCCACTGGAAAGGACAAGAAGCAGTCTTTTCTAGTCAGAACAAAGGCCAACACTGTGAGATTTCAGTGGCATGATATACGGGCTTCAAATCAGAGGTCTGGTCAGTGCAATATAAAGGAAGTGCTTCATTAGCTATCATAGTGAATATTTCTCCGTCTTGTACCACACGACAGCATCTAGCAAGGGCAGGGATGCAAAGAATGAGCTATTCACTCAAGTTTCATAATCTTGCTCTGTTTCAGCCTCCTGGGTTGACAGCTTTCAAGTTAAGCATGGAAGGTTCTAAAGAAACAGTCTCACATTCTTTAGTGATATAGTTTGTTTTTGAAAAATGCCTATCTAAAATAAGAAGATAAAATAAGTTTAGCTTGTGAACTCGATTTATTACATAGCTGTCTACAGAGCATGGTGATATTTTTTGGTGACTTTGAACACTGATCAATTATTTTTAAAGAAACATCTCAATGTTGTTTGAATTTCTCTGTCATTCAAGTCTATGTGATCACACGAATGTTCATTTTACACTGAAAGCTCATTTTTTAAGTAGAAAAATTACAGTAAAATATTTTGCAGAATACTAAGTAGCAGAGAAATAATTCTACATAGTAGTTTTCAGGAAAACCACTGTGAATTCCAACTCCATCATCCATAGCCACAGATTCCTGTACTGCCCCCCCAATAAAATAAACACCTCAAATTCAAATTAATGGCAATATTTCTGAATTCATTTTATACATCATCTGTGCTTTAAGGGAAATCTATTTAGATTCTCATTTATACTAATTTCCTAGATTTCAAGGTCAGACTTCAACATATTTTCCAAAGGCTCAGCAAGCTCAATGTCTAAAATTACATAAAGTTAGTTACTTAGAACAATTCTGAATTTTAACTATGGAAGGGGAAATAAATAAGGCAGATATTTATTGGGTCAGTGACAGAATGCCTAGATATTATTTTGCAATCTTCCAGTTTTTAAAATGAAGTAGCAAAAGATACCATACAATTCAGAATGCATATTTAACATTACTTATTTTTAATTGTGTTGTTGCTTTTAAATACATCGAGTATATTGAAGACGTTTATTTTAAAAATAACTGAGCAATATGTGAGTTAACCTTGAATTTAACCAGAGATTCAGGTAGAAAAATGGGAAGTCATAGCTTCATGCCTAAAATCATTAAAAATCTGAAAAGCAATAGTCAATTTTTAAATTTTTCCTTTTTTAAAAACAAAAATAATACTTTCTTTTCCCTTTCCTTCTCCCTCCCTCTCTCTTTCTGTCTCTCTCTCTCTCTCTTTTCAGTACTAAGGGCACTCCACCACTAGCTAAGATTTTCAGTTCTATTAAAATAATTATTATTATTATCTTGAGACAGAGTCTTGCTAAATTGATCAGGCTGGTCTTGACCTTGGGATCCTCCCACTGTAGCGCAGGTAGCGTGGTATGGGTGTGCTCTACTGTGCTCAGCTAAAAAGAAGCCTCTCTCAAAATAATTTATTACGTAAAGGGTAAAATAAAAGCAATCACTCTATAAACTGATCTGTTAAGTTTGTGATAGGTTCAGGGAATATATTGAAACATGCAATGCTACTGTGACTCTTCATCTAAGACAAAGGTAAGCCCCAATTAACAGGTAGGTCTCTATATTTAACAGTTCTGTTTTTCTCGCTTAACAAATCACTAGCAGTTTTTATATTAAAAGCCATCCCAAAAGTAGACTTTTTAATTAGTCTTTAATCTGTGTCTCATACAGATCACATCTCCCATCTCCAACCATATCATAAATTCTTGCATTGCAGTGGTGGCCTCCACTATTTCAGTATGTGACCTTATTTGGAGATTAGGTCTTAACAGATAACTGAGTTATGATGAGGTCATTAGGATAGTGTAATATGGCTAGTGTCTTTGTAAAAAGAAGAGGAATTTGGACATAGAGACATTCATACCTGGAAAACACCTTGTGGCTATAAAGATGACTATCCACAAGGTAAAAGAGAGAGGTTCGGAGCAGACGCTTTCCTTACTGCCCGCAGAAGGAACCAATCCTGCTAATTCCTTGATTTCACTGATAATTAGTTTAAAAAGGATAACTGAGGTTACATTCATTCTTATTAATTCTAAAAAAGATATTGGTTAAAATTTGAAGATGTGGAATGTCTAGGTTCAGACTTTATGTTGCTAGTTTATAAGTTACATGAGAATCAATTCATCTGTGATTATTTAGAAAAAAATTAGATAAATAGTGTATATATAGGAATTACTTAAAAATGAAAACTCACTGTTTTCTGGATTTAATTTTATTTAAATTTAGTTATTAACAATGCAAGCCTAGATACAGTGAATGATACTCAGACAAACTTTAGAGAATACAGGTGGAACATTTATTTACCAATTTGAATGAGAGATCTTTTCCTCCTTTAATTTATTAATTTTTTTCAACATTCTATGTATCTACTACTTATCTGTTTATCTAGTTAGTAATATATGTCTGATAGGTTTGCAATAATAGCATTTTATGGGACAATTTATACAATATAGATCATCATTTTCTTGTTTTATAAATTCAAAACATTTCTATTCTGTGAGATATTTTATATATATTTTGCAAATGAAGACACAAATATCCCAAGTTTGAAAATAGGTAAATTCACTAACTGAACTACTAGTTCACATTGTGGTTTAAGTATTAAAGAAATTAGGTAAGGCAAAGTTATTAGTGCTATAAGGATTATACACATGGGCTTAGGGTTTAGTTCAAATGGTAGGGTGTACACCTAGCATGTATGAGACCCTAGGTTCAATCGTAGCATTAAAAAAAAGGAGTAGTGTATTAATTTGTAGGTACTATGATTTTATACCTGAAAAACACAGGAAGAAATTAATGAAAAACTACTAGATAATAGGTTTTATGGATGGGCCTGCAAAGAACATAGAACAGGGCATTTTTTTATCCTGATTTTGACAGTGATTCCATGAATATATATGTGGTTAAATGTGATAAAATTCTTAAAACTTTACACCAGCTGAAAGAAGCAAGTCAATATAAATAATATAATGAACTAGAATGCTACTACAGTCAAAGGGTAATCAGGAAAAATGATTGATAAATGTGATATATGAAATAAAAAAATCAAAATTTACATAGAGAAAATAGCACAAGCAAGTAGAAACTGGGAAATCATTTGGAAATGATGTTATAGAAAAATGAACTATTTCCTACATATGAAATGCTTTTAAAGGACTGATAAATATCCTATAGAAAAATGGATAAAGTTAATACGCAATACATATGTAAAAAGAAATACAAATAGACTTTATACACAAAAATGGTGTTCAATTTCACTAATAATTAGAGGAATTCAACAACAAATTACACTGAGATAGTATTTCTGATTCATCAGATTGGAAAAACTCTTAAATTTAAGTAAATATCCTGTGTTTCAGGCTTTTGTGCATACATACTTTTATATATTGCTGGCTGGAATGCAAAATATACATCCTCTAGAGAGGAAGATTTGGAAATATGCAGGAAACTACATATGCCTTTACCCTTTGATTCAAATATGTCATTCCTAGAAGTCATCTTTAACATACACCTGCACAGACACAAAGAAAATTTCGTTTATTTTTTGTAATAGCAAACTGTCCATCAAAATGTGGAACTCAACTGTGGCATATCCCTACAATGGAATATCATCCAGTTGTAAAGAGAAATGAAGAAGATAACAGAACGTTTATGAGAAGTGATATCTAGGATACATTGTTAAGAGAAAAACATAATCAGTAATGTGTTCAGTATGTTAAACATTATTTAAAAGTGGGATACATATGTATATTGATTTATATTGTTGAAAATAAACTTCAAAAGATAAATAAAAACTTCAAAATAATGATTATATCTAGAGAATGTAATGATAAGGTCAGAACACAAATTTGAGGAGACCCGTATGTGAATTAGCATGTGCAATATGGTTTCCCTCTGCAAATAAGACTGACTTACATGAGGATGTCTGGGATATCAATAATTATCATGTTAATGGATTTCCATTGTCACCCAAACTGATGAGAATGTGTAAGAAAGATTACATTAAGAAAGGGCACTATGGTAATTACTGTTGATTTTGTAATGTTGTGAAGTCCTACATCACTTACTCTCGTTTGTTCTGATTGGTTTTATTCTGTTTTATTTTCCTTGGCTTTATCCTCTTTAAAATAAAAAAAAATTGTAAAAAAAATAAAAGGGAAGTGAATGCAGCATTTCATTTGCACATTGAAGTGCCGTTGTATAATTTTGCAGGAACTATTCCACAGTTTATTGCTATTCTGTTACAAAGTTATTGAGACACTGAAATGCCCCTATTGAACTTTCAGGGAACAATACAAATATTTCCTTGATTTTTTTTTTCCTAATAAAAGCAACAAAATGCTAAAAATGACTTTCTGTGTTTTTTTCCCTCTGGTCTCTCCAAGATCTGTGTTCAGTAAAATGAATAGAAGGAATAATTTGTACCTATTTGTACAGTATAAAAAGACTTAGAGATAAGATCGGAAGTTACAAGTCACCACTCCCTTTTCCCCTTTATGCTTTTCTATTATTTTTCTCTCACTCAAAATGGCCAATTTAAAAAGCTATCATAAGGCATAAGGCACCATTCTCTTAAGGATCTGTAATTAATACAGAATATTTTTTCAGTTCCACATACAGAATGGTCTGAATTTTCTTTTTGCATGTACATTACTGAAAATTCTTGCATGTAAAGAAGATAGTAGGCAAATATTTTTATTTCACAGATAGGAAACATAACAAAGGTATTGAATTTGAATACACGCAAACTAAAATTAACTCAGTTGAAAAGTTAAGAATATATTTATATAACGCGTTTATGTTTAAAAACAAACTTTACCTCTGGCTTCATGAATATTATTTTATAATACTACTCTTGAGCTATTTTTTCTTCCTCAGTTAACACCGTCGTTAGTGTTAACCTGTCCATTGGATCTTGCTACTTGTTATGAAAAATTGATTAATTTTATAATTTCCCACTCTGATGTACTGGCTTCTGTGCTAAAAGTATTTCTTAAGACTCAAGAGACGTTTACAACACTATTTTAAAATAAAACAAAAGCCAGATTACTCTAAATATTTAGCATAAGATATAAATACACTTCAGTATGCTTTTCAATGTCATCAGAGAATTGCATGTTATAAGGATTTGTGTATAAATGCGAATACGTAGCTATCAAAAAGAACGAGGGAGAGTTTTGAAATAAAAACTAAAAGTGAAAAATCTCGAGTCCTGCTGAAATTAATTGGAACTATCCACAATTATTTACTACTTTAAGACTGACACTATATGATACATTAGAATTTGTGTTGCATAAATGAAGTTGCAATCTCCTTATCTTAAATATAAAGCTAGCTCATACTTGAGAAATCACTTTGGAATATTTCAGATATTTGATTCCTTGCCAGCTGGGGAATATTAAATCTATCCGGCTCCCCCTGAATAATCCTTCCCACTGGGACAGGGAGAGGGAGGGGAAAGAAAAGAGGAGGGGACGAAAGTACACCAGGAAGGGAATCCAGTCTCTCGAAATTGTTTCAGATATTGGATAAGACTTAGACCGAAGGTATTTCCTAAAACCTAGGAAAAAGTTCATCTCCAGTTTGGACTTTTTATATAACATTTTATAATTATGTTATAATGTTAATATAACACTTTATAAGTCCCGAGAATAACTGTCGATATAACTTGACACTTGTAAAAGGCTTGTTATAAAAGAATGCATCATGGGCGACAAAGTCCCCAGGTTCAGGGATAGAAAGGCCTGTAAGGTGGTATTTATTTCTGTTTCTACAGTCATTCAACTCATTCTTTCAAAGATTTATTGCACCACTAAAGCACATCTGATGGCGTAATCTGCAACACTGATGTGGTTTCTGCTTCCGCTATCAAAGACGCAGACAAGTCTGGAAAGCACAAAGGAAAGCTGTAGCCTTTGGGGCTGGGGTGGGCAGCAGGCTCAGGGGAAACAAGACTGGAGCCAGCAGGAGTGGGTAATCGCGAGGAGAGAGACGGAAGGGAACTGACGTGGCAGTGAGAGGGGACCTGGACGCACACAACTCCTGAGAAACTGATCTGGGAGATCCGCAGGAGCACAGAATGCTCCGCTATGGCCCCCCAGCATGGTTTCACTATTTTGACTTAAATCCTTAAGACCTAGGGTTTACAAGTAGGTAACCATCAGATAACACAAAGCTTTTACTTGTGCGTTTTAGCCAGCACTTTTTCTTTAAACGTAGGTTGCATTTAGGCCAGGCACGCATTCTCAGATGTCACAGGTCACCTATCTCTACTGAACTCGGCTAGTGTACAACCTATCTGAACCCTGAGGTAAGGACATTGCAATCTTCACCAGTGAACCACTTTACTAGATTTAGTCATTAAAATAGCACCGAGCAAGCAGCCGGAGAGAGGAAGAAAAGCCCGGATTAACCAGCTTGGACCTACTGCGGAGGAGGAGCCCGAGCGCGGAAGGAGGGGCGGGGCGCATGCGCGTCCACGCTGCGCACGGTGCGTGTTGCCAAGGCAGCGGGGAAAGGCGTCACCCGGAAGACGAGCCCGGTGGATCGTTTGGCTCCCAGACTCCCTCGGTGTGGGCTCGGCCTTAACTAGGTTTTGAGATAACCTCAAATGTAGGAAAGCTGACAGGGAGTCGAATGTGACGCAAGATGATGACCATCCGCCCAGAAGTCGACAAATTCAAAAGGCAAAAGGAGAATCATTCTAAACTGGCATAAGGAGGCTATGGCACGCGCTTCCTTCCCTGATGAGGTACAGAATTCACTTAGTTCCGCTGGAGGAAGGAAGCGTTGGTCCCGTGGCACTGAGAGTGAACTGAACCCTGGATATCAGACTACAAGCTTGGAAGAACAAAACAAGCAATCTGAGCTTTCAGACTCCAAAAAGAATGAAATGGAGTTGAGTAAAAAATGGATCAACTATCTCAAGGGCAAAGAAACTAGCTCTGGACGATACCAACCAGACAATAAACTTAAAACAGAAATCACTCGGGGATCCAATGAAGAATTACATGCCCAGAAGTCGTTTTGCAACATTAAGATAAACTTGATCCACCACAGAGTGAACTCGAAGCAGAAAAGCAGCGGACATAAAAAACTGCAGTTTAGATTAGATGCGGAGACGTCGGAGATAGATGCCTTAAACTGTACAGTCCCTGATGAACTGTTGAGCAGACTGTATTTTAAAAACCTGAGGGCGACACTAAAACAAATGGAAGCAGTTAAGCAACATATTTTGTCTCAGTGTCCTAGCTGTAATAGGAAAAGAGCAGAGCTGGCTCAATCTGCCTTCCTGAAACAAAAGAAAACTTTACTGGAGTCACGTCTATTGGAAGAGAAAATTGATGAACATCTTCATACTACAGATTTTCTCACCCGTGTGGGAGAAGCACATCAGGGCCTTCCCAGGCTGTTGGATGATCCCAGAATGATCTGGAAAAGACTGATAAAGCTGAGATCCTGTACTATGGCATCGAAAGATAAGATACAAAGCAGAAGATGTAGCCAATTACCTAAGGAAACAGGAGATGGTGATTATTAATGATAATTTGTAATGTGCATACATGTTCTTGTTGTGTACACGGGTAATTACCATTATTTTTACGGGCATTTGAAAACTAATATGAGACTTTATTATGCTTCTTTCACAGATTTAAAGGCCAAGAACTTTCCATCCACTATGTCTTAGAGTATGAAAGGTGATGTTGCAGTTTGAATAGTTCAAAGCTTTAGAACTAGGATATTGATAGTAAAAAGAGAAAGAAGTGCAGTGATGTAGGAGATACTTAGAAAGTTAAAATTGACTTTTTGTTGATGAAATAACTATTGGACTTTAATAAGGAATATGTTAAAAATGTTACTAGAATTCTCACTTGTGTACCTGGGTGAATGACAGTTCCATTAAGGTAGAAACACTAGAAGAGGGCCATGTGTAAGGGGAGTAATCAGTAGTGTAACTATTTGTCATGAGTAGTTTAAGGTATATTTCAGACATATACAGTTAGAGTTTGAGGAAACATTAAGTCATTTGTAATTGCAGCCTAGAGAAAAGGTCTGCAGATTTGAAGTAATGGGACAGGTGGGGAAAGTACTGACATTTGGAAATTGAGGCTGTAGATGTGATGTGCTCTGCTGAAGGAGAATAGAGTGAGAATATTAGAGAGGTTAGTACTAACTCTTGAGAAATGCCAACAGTTAATGGCCAGGTAGTAGAGAATAAAGTCATAAAAAGAAGTTGTTAGGTTAAAAAGAAATTATCTTAGGAATAAATGAAACCAAGAATGTGTTGTGACACAGAGGTAAAAGAGACTATCTCAACAAGGATGGGATATCTTTGCATGTCATTATAACATAGAGAACACATAAAGATGAGATAACCACGTGTTAGACACTGTCGATTTAGGAATTGCCAGTATAGAAATGGGCTAGACAAAGTAGATTAAAGAATGAATGAACGAATGAATAAGGAAATGAATAATATGCATGCACACTATTCATTTGAAAAGATTAGTTGTGGGAAATAGACTTAAAGCTGGAAGTAGATACAGAGGTGAAGGAAAAAAGCCACTTTAGTCATAAGAATTTTTTAAAGCTTCTATAGTTACTTTCCTTCCAAAGGAAACAGCATCATTATTTGAAGATTATTTTGGTATTTTAAAAAAACACATACAGGAAAAATATTACATGGGATTTTAAGAAATCAACATTTAGCATTTAGTACTTATTTTTTCTATAAAAATATAAATCCTAGAATTAGTGGTTATTTCCTAGAGGTCATTTTTCTACATGTGTTATGGTTTGTGTTTCAGTGTCCCTCCAAAGCCTCATGTGGTCATAGTTGGGGCTTTTTCAGAGGTGAAATCTAGAATGTGTGACACTGGAATTGATTCACAGTGCAACAGTCAGCTCAAGGGCACTAGAATTAAGGGTGTGAGTGCTACTCACCCTAAGTAGCCCAGATAAAATATAGGGGATAGAAAGAGCTGTGTTTGTCTCTTGCTTGCTTTGCTACTTTCTGCCAACCATTAACTGTTTCTTCTCTGTGAGGCCTGTCTGCCACACCACCCTACCTTGGAGCCAGCTGATTATGAACTGAAACATTTGCAAACTTTGAGCTAAATAAACCTTTTCCCCTTTAACTTTTGAGTGTTGGGTATTTTGTCTTAGCAATGAAAGAGAAGTAACTAAGACACCAAATATATTTCTTGCAAGTATTTTCTTATATTCCATGGGTTACTTTTCCAGTCTTGAGTCTTTTAATCCACAAAAATTTGAACTTTAGTGAAGTCCAATTTATCTATATTTTTTTAACCTATGCTTTTTGTATCATATTTAAGAAACACTGTCAAATCTAAGGTCCTATAGTTTTGCCCTGCATTTTCCTCTAAGAATTTCATAGTTTAGAATTTTATGGTTAGGTCTACTATGATTTGAATGTGCCCTTGTACGTAGAAAACCTCAAGTTCATATTTTAGTGGTATCTGGAAATGGGGCA
>RJWT010042190.1:0-12181 GCA_004365215.1 Cuniculus paca
CATGTATGGATGGATGAATGGATACATGATTATCTTTGAGTATCATTTCCAGTTACTATTTCATATAGTAAATAGTGTGAATAGAGCTTTATCATAGGTTAGCTGTTGGATCGTATGTATTCTGATGTTCAGGTTATGTTTTCAAAATAATTTGGCAGGGATGAAAATATTGGCAGGTAGGTTGCAACTTTGACAGTTTTCACTCTAAGAATTCAATCGACAGAGCATCACACAGCAACATATATTACTCATTGGCTGGTAAGTGTAAGCCCTGGAGGCTGCCCGTCATCCTGGATTCTGGATGCTTGCCTACCAAAGGGCAGATGGAAGAACTGGCTGCTAAATCATTTCTAGCACTTGAAGCCCAGCATGACTAGGGATCCTGAGCATGGCTGGGAAAATATTTCTGTAGTAACTTATCTTGTACTTATCAGTGAATTTGCATAGCCCAAGAGAGGTCTGCTTTGTTGAGATGACTTCTGAACAAGTCAAACTCATGTTTCCAGGCCAATTTCTAATTCCATGATTATTACCGGATATTATTTGAGCCAGTTTCTGTTTATGGAGCACTTAGAAAAATTAATTGAAAATATCCACTTTCAGATCCAAAGATTATTCATTACAGTTTTGCTGGCGATGCTGAAAGTAAACGAACTACTATATAACATACTATTGTTTGGCCTAGTTTTACAATTAAAAAAGACTATATTTTACTGAATATCCTCCTTTGCAGTATAAGTTTAATAATGCAACAGTAAGTGGGTTATTGACCAACATATCCTAGTCTTGCAGCTACGGAGAAAAATAAGTCATTTAGGAAAACCATCATTACTTCACTGTCTTCCATTATCTTGGTGAAGTAGTTAAGATTTAGAGTTAGGTTTAATTGTTCTTTTTCTTTTAACCCGTTCCCTAAATTTGCCTTTTTCTCCTTTATCAACTTATTACCTCTCATTTAGCTGTACATTATTGTATTGAATTTCAAGGTGATGACAACAGCTCTCTGTATGGGCTTTCTGGATTCAGGGACCTGGGAGAAGGAAAGTAGGAACAGATTTCCTGGTGAATAGAAGAAAGCAAAAGCAGTATCTGTGTCCTTCAGACAAATTTATCCCTTCCTCTCTGAAGAATACAGGTTCTAGAGGCTGGCTTTTCACATCCTTCCAATGCGGTGTCTTCCTTCTCTGATGGGGCTACATAAAAGCTACAAGTCTTGGCTTTTTTATTACTCCCTTGCCTCCAGACATACGCATCCTCCCTTCCCTGCTTATGTTTTCCTTCTGCTCACATACTTTTGCTTCAAAATGCAGCTCTTTAGATTTTTCTTTTCATCCATTTGCAATAGTGTCATATTCTTACATTGCCAAAACATCAAATTTATTCTGAATAGAGAACTAGAGGTGAAACAAAGTCTAATGTTATTCATTTGCAGCATTTGGGCCCCTTCTACTGATGGCTAGTCTCTTATATATTCTTGGAGGAGTTGTTACTTATTTAATTCCACCGTGATTCAAAGAGGGACACTGCACTGAACCAATTACATAAAGCACAGACCTCAGAAAACTGCACATCTATATTCTTGCACATTTTCTTTGAGGCTTAAAATGATTAGAAACCCATTGACAAGTAGTTTCCATATTTAGATTGTGTGATTTGCTTGTTGTAACTAAATTTCTTAGTATTACTAGTGAGCAATTAAAATTCTATTCATGTTGACACCATTACCAATTCATGTTATATTAAGTAATAATCTTAAAATTCATTAACTTAATACCAAGGTCATATTACAGTGTGTAATAAATTACCTGAATATAGTGTTATTGTTATGAATCTAAGACTACCCCATGAGAGAATGTATTTAAGTACAAGCACAGGAAGAGTATAAAGATTGATAGAAAGTTTTATATACTCAGGCTTTATTATGGTCAAAATATTACCCTCTCACCACCTTTGAAGAGCCTTTGTGTCTGAAATAATGGCTTTGACATTTAGTAAGGAAAACATCGACAAAAAATGCAGAAGAGAAACTAAAGAATTATTCCTCTTGGAAAAATATTTCCTTAGTATAAAAAAGCATATACATCTCAAATTTTTTATATTTCAGGCTTCCCTAATATTGATTGACAGATACTTGCTGAGAAAACAGAGAGGAAAATAGAATAAGTAGTTACACTTAAAATTAAGGCATTAAGAGTGATTGGCAGTTTGGTATGCCTTTAACCTGAAGGTAAAAAGTCTGTTACATTATAATGTACATCAATAAAAACATGCCATATAATTTATAAAATAATGATAAACAAAGAGCCTTTTATAAGTGCATTTTTGTGTGTGTGCAGATAAAAGCAAGTTGAGGGGACTCATAGAAGGACATCTGTGGATCCGTGAAGATCTTAAAATCATGGACAATATTGTATGTGATAAAGATGAGCCAATTCTACAGCTTCAGCATTTCCATTTTCCCCCCAGCAGTTAGTGAGGGTCTTCTACATACTAACTTCTGCTAGTTTACAGACAAGACTTGAATTATAAATAGTAGAGGAATAAAGCCCTTCATATAGTGAAAATGTGACTTCAGACATTAAGGAGATTAAGGAGAATACAGACAAGGAACAGAAAACTCACAGAAGACAGGGAAGATTTTGGAGGGGTGGAAATTTATTGGCAGTAGGAGAGTACATGTGTACATTTTTGAAATATTCTTCACACACCCACGTTGACGTTTCTGTGTAAAGAGCAGAGGGGTCTTTGATTTAATACTACGTTTTCTCTGTGCAGTGTCTACCATATCATTTAACATGTTTCCCTTGTTTCTTAATCTGTGTTCCCAGTGTTTCGCTACTGACCTCCCTTGGAGGAATGTTGTAAGGTTTAAATCATTAATGATTATGAAGTGCTTCGGAGACAGAAAGCATCGCTTCAGTGCTAACTGAGCTGACCTCGGAATTGCCACACACACTATACAAAGCAAAAGTCATGTTGCCAGGATTCCTTCTGGGGCCCCAATCAGCCAGGCCTCCCACTCACAACAGGGTGAATTAGGGCCATGAATCTGAAAGTACGTCTCATGTTGTCTGGCTCGTGTGTGCATCCGTGATGATGTTGTTTTGACGTTTTGTATGTTCATTTGTTGGAGGATTTTTAAAAAACTTTTGTAATCAAAGGAAATTGAAATGCCTACTATAAGCATTTCTTAAAGATTCACTGTGCTTGAGGGTAACAAAATTGTTCTAAAAAACATTGGAATGGCATGTTTATCTTACTTCTTTGGCCACATACAAGTAGGGCAGTGATTTAGAAGTCTTCATTAGAACAAATATGCTACTACAGTACTAATTTGGCAATCAGTGATAGTCTCTCTCTCTCTATCAATACTGACACTGTTGGTCTGAAATTGAGTCTCCTCCAATCTCCAATATCACAGGTAAAGAAACAGAGACCAGTTAAAGTAAATAATCCATCTACTTAGCATTAAAGTTAAGACTAAACTAAGTATCCCATCTTCCAGTTCAGTGCTTCCATAAAAATGAGTATTCTTTGTTCATTTCTGAGAAGACACCCAAGTAGGCTTTTGGAACATTCATTCCTCTTAAAAAGACCTGAGCTTTTCATCCAAAGATCTTAGAGTAGCAGTTATTCTTAAGGGTCTGTTCATGTATTTCTGGTGTGAGGGCAATCAGCTCTAACATCTGTCATGTCACCAAATTCCAAGATTGATTTCTGTCTTCCACTTGGTTTTTTTGGGAAACCCCTTTTTTCTTTAAAGTCTACATATCTCCTTCAAATGTGACTTTTATAGATTGATAGAGTGAGGTAAGTGCATGATTAATTACATTTCCTTCCCATTCATTTGTCTATGTCTAAAAGACTGCAATGGGGAATGTGAGCGGTAATCTAAATAAACTCCTGAGGTTTCAGTTATCGAGGTATGCACAGTTCTAAAGAGATTCTTCTAGACTGAATTATTTAGATGATAGCAGAAATTCTCTATTTTTCATTCCAAGTACAGGTTTAACCTCAATCACAAATAAATAAATTTAGTCCTAATTTTTTTCTTTCTTTTTTTTTCCCCCAAACCAGCCTCTTTCTTTTACTTCAGACATTCCTAACTCTAGTTTTCCTGTAGTGTTGCCATGTTCTTGACACTACTCAGGCTGTGCACTCAGTCATGTTAGACCAGCCCAGTGGAGACAGCATGATGACACAGAGATGGACAGAGATGTTGCTTGTTTTTGTATACACAGCGCTGGGTGATTGGCAAGGCTGGAAGAAGCTCTTCGGTGTTATAGCTTTTGGTACAAACACAGTTATTGTTAAACAGTGTTAATTAGAACAATAAAGAGTTTGGCTGCTCAAACATGGTTGCAATAGGGACTAATTTGGTCAAAGTTCTGAGCCCCCGTTTATGTAGAAACATTTTCTTTATGTTCCCCCAGAGAACATCAGCTTTAAAAACCAGTTTAGGCTAACCAGACTCACAGAGGACTGATTCTTGAATGTTTGTCACTTTATTCAACCATAATGTAGCAGGCCCTATCTGTTCACCCTTTCTTGATGTTAATGGATCCAAAATGTGAAATGAATAACTAGGAAATTGGTAGCCATAGGAAAAGAATTAGGATTGGTCCATGGGTTATTGAATCTGACCTACAATGAAGCCTAGAAAATTAGTCCTGTTCTTCTGTGATGATCTTCTTGTGTCTTTGTCAGTTGGGCTGCAGTAGTGAAGTTTCCTAGCTGGGCACAACAGAGGTGTATTGCCCATGTTCTGGAGGCCAGAAGCCTGAGACTAGGGTTGACTTCTGGGGAGGATGCTCTTATGAATTGCAGAATTATAACTTCTGATTTTATTGTGAAGTAGAAGAAAGGAGACTCCAAGGTCTCTTTTGTTAGGCATCAATCCTGTTCATGAAGAATCCACCTTAATGACCAGTTGCCAACTGCTGATTTGTCATTATGTCTTTACATGGCAGAAGAAAAAAAAAGAGACTCTCTGAGGTCTCTTTTATTAGGGTACTAATCCCATTCTTGAAGGCTT
Source organism: Cuniculus paca (assembly GCA_004365215.1). Classification (NCBI taxonomy): domain Eukaryota; kingdom Metazoa; phylum Chordata; class Mammalia; order Rodentia; family Cuniculidae; genus Cuniculus; species Cuniculus paca. The sequence goes on from RJWT010042190.1 coordinate 5,036, forward strand.
TGCCCTTATGGTCTCAGTAATCCTAAACATTCCCAAAAGCTCCATCCCTTAATAGTATTAAATTAGGGTAGAGTTTAACATATGAATTTGGGGATGACAGGCAGTCAGTGAGGAATACCTTATAATTAGTGATATAGTTGGATATTGAATATCCCCCCAAAAGCCTATTTGTTAAAGGCTTGATTCCCAGGGTGGCATTATTGGGAGGTAGTAGAATCTTTGGAATGTGAGACATTGTGGGGATCCTTAGTTATTGGGGGCACACTCTTGAAGGGGTTTGTGGGATCCTGGCCTTTTTCATTTTTCTTTGCTTTCTTGTTCATGGTGTAAGCAGTTTTGCTCTCCCACATGCTCCTGCCATGAGGTATTGTCACTTCATAGCTCCAAAACAGTAGGATAATTGACCATGGGCTGGAACCTCCACAACTGTGAGATGAAGTAAACCACCTTTGTAAAAGAAAATGATCTCCTGTTTTAGTATAGTAATGGGAAACTGACAAGCACAATTAGTTACACCATTTATGTCTGCTTATTCATTTACTGTGTATTAACTGAGCTTCTACTAAGTACCAGTCACTATTTTGGGTTATTATCTTTATGAATAATAAAATAGGCAATGATACTTGCATTTAATTATCAGATCCTTTAGTTCATGTTGTTAGCCTGTGAGAATATCAGTTCCATTAGAAATAAAGCCAGCAAGTGAATGCTTGGTACACATCAGCTACTGGCATGAATGAATTAGAAAGGGCTCCACTTGGCCGAATCTGTGCCCTTTGACATTTCCTTTCCAGGCTTCAGATCAGTGCTACCCAACGATAATTTCACTGATGATGGAAATCTCCATGCCGTCCAATATGGCAGCCACCAGACACATGTGGAGATCAGAGTGTGAAAGTGTATCTAGTGAGACCAAGGAATTGAATTTTTAATTTTAATCTAAAATTAAACAGCTCTAACATTCATATGGTGTTTACTCAAATGAGCTAAACTAGGCTCATTTTATTCTTCTTGCATAGAGCTGGCTGGCCTGAGAGGTGGGGATCAGCTTGTTCCATCTGTTGCCAAGGAAAGAATGGAGAGGAGAGGTAGCAGTATGTTCGCTGCTTTTTTAGAGATTTGGTGTTTCTCTCTGAGGGTGTTTAGAAGAAAGACATCATCTCTTGGGAACCACTCTACTATAAATGCATCATAAATCTTGTCAGGGTGGCTTATGCTAGCAGAAGTTAACTTTCCATTTATGATGATTGTCTTAAGCTTTAGTTCCATGGCAAAGCGGAATCTTGTGGTGTGCTAAGTGTGGAAAGGTCACTGGGCATGAATTTAGTCTTGTTTTTCTGGAATTGAGACCCAAACCTCCAAAGCCTAATGGGAAAATGTAGCTGGGGCAGTTGGGGGAATGGCCAGGTGCCAGAGAGAAAAGTAAGGATTCAAATTAGGAAAACCCTAAGACGTTCAACTCTTGGCTTACTGCATTGACAAATTTTTATTGGACTGATTGTATGGAAGGTGACTCCATCTTGGGTTATTTTAAAGATCTTCAAAGCCACAGATAATTTGGAACTTTCAGGTCCCTACAGCCTTAAAATTATTATCAATTTCATACTTGAAATTATTTCTCAAATTAAGCAATTTTGTCATCAATGGGTTCCTTTTCTGACTGTACCATTTATATAGCCTTATTGGCCAAGATATTTAATGTCTTTTGACTGAGTACTTCTATATATCAAAGAATTCAACTGGAATACATGAGTTCCAAGGCAATTTTTTTCCTGAATTAAAAAAAAAATCTACCTTGAGCTTTACTTGTTAATGATGGAAAGATAAGTACTTTGTATATGTTTTATATGCTAGTAGTTTGCCACTGGTGTTGGTACAAGTGAGGCTGTCAGATCTCGGGGAAGTGGTTATATATTGTAAAATTATATCCAGGATTGTATAAAGTTATATTGGAGAAAATTTAAATACAAACCATCTAAAAAATGCTTGACTACATGTTCTCATGGCACACACCATCACTTCCATTTTAGTCATGACTGCCATACTTAAAATTGTAACGCCTGACCCCATGCACTGGCATTCTCTGCCTTTCTTCTCTCCTCTACCTTTTTCTCCACCATCCTAATCACTTTTAATATTGTAAAAATACTTTACTCATTTATTTTGTTTTTGTTGTTGTATCACTCCTAATTAAAATGCAATCTCCATGTAGGAAGGGAGTTTTATTTTGTCCACTACTTTATCTTCTACTTTAAATGGTTTTGGCACAAAGCAGGCACTCAATAAATGTATGTTGAATGAAAGAATAAATTAACTATTTTCTCTGCTGGTGTTGGTTAATAACATATAGACCCTAAGATATGAGCATTATATGTAGCACTTTCTATGAGCATCTATCATGATTTTCCCAGAGAATGTGGCAAAGACTATTTAGTGCTCACCAAGCCCGCTTCTTCTTCTTCCTTTCCAATCAGCAGCCCACTTCCTATCAGCCCTTGATGTCAATGACAGTATGTGATCTTGTTCCAGTCAGTGAACCATGAGTGACAGTGACGGTGCTAGGTCTGGGCCATGAGAGCCTGACTTCATGACCCGCCATGATTTTTCTCTTCCAGGATGCTTGAATGAAGCTGACCGTAGGTTATACTTAGACCTCTCTGTTGAAGGTGCATCAGTTCACAAAAAGACTGTGAGTCCCTCAGAAGAACTACCCAACTGGGAACACTCTTCCCCAGCACAGACAATTGGATTTTACACTAGTATTGTAACCATACAAAGAATATACTTATTCTGTGAAAAAAGAATGCCTCTGAGATTTTTTGGTTTGATCTGTTACAGCAATAGTTAATGTTCCCTTAACCTTCAGCACAAAATTTTTATATATATTAAAAGAAAGATTAAAATTACTGAAGCAACGTTGTACAGTATGGCTGTGTTATTGAAATAATCTCAGTGCCCTTCAAACAGTCCAATGTGTCAATTTAAGAAGAAAATTAACTTTCTAATACAGAGAAAAAATTTGCTTTTCCTAACCTGTTAACTGGCATCCTTTCATTTTAAAAAATGGAATAATCACCTTCACAAGAGAGAGACATTAGGCTCTGCAGAAATTTAGCTTACACCGAGATAACTTTCTTTTAACTTGGCCTTTGCATTTCTTCTAGAAACATTTTAAATTAATTCAATATTTGTGTCAAATTTTTCAGTCCAGTAATGTGATAATGAGAGGACCAAAAGAATATAGGTTTCTTTTTTTTTTTTTACTTTTTCCAAGTAAAGTTTTCCTTATTTATTTTTTTGCTGGAGTTTTTCATGTTGCCCTTTCATGTTTGGAATGTATCTTGAGGGTGATATGCTTCCATCTAAGTAGGCTGGCACACTGTTTTTATGTGATCACTAATCTTTGCCAGTTTTTAGCTCCCATAAATTGTAAAGTTTGAAGTTCTAACAGTTTTTTTTTTTTGAGTGGACAGTAAGAAAAATCACAGCTAAAAAATGAGTTGCAATTACAGAGGATGAAATGGTCAAAGTGGAAAAAATTTCTGTTTCTTTTCTTTGGATGGGATTGCTTTGAGGGACCTCGTGTGGGCTGGACAGGGAAGTGTGCAGTTTCGACTGTCTTCACAGCCCAGCTCTTACCTGCTGCCATTGTGAGATGGGTTTCCAGTGTCTGACAGTATGAGAGTGAGCTGGGACCTCTTCATTCATAAATGTGCAGTCATCTTGTGTGTGCACATATGTATAAGATTTTTACCTTGGAATCTAAAATGTATATACAAAGAAAAGTCTAGTAAAAGTGACTTTGGTTAACTTAAAGATTTAATTACTGGATAGAAAAAAAGAGAGTCAGAGACAGAAAGACAGATGGACAGACAGACAGATTTTGGCTTCTAGAAGCTTGGTGCTTCTTGCTTTGGGCATCTGTTTCTACATCACTGTAGGTCGGGTTGGTTGCTGGTCTTCCGTAAGGTTGAAATGATCATCGTGCTGATCTGGTTTGCAGTCACCCTGTAAAATCTCATTTGCATAGGCCAATGGTACTGGAGAAACTCAGCTAAAAAGTTAATAGTGATTAACTGTGTTTACATCTGACTTTCAATTGTGAGTTTTTAAAAAATTGCAGATGCACTTCCCTAAATAGAGTCAACTTTTAGTTCGTACCTGGAAGTAAGTAAATGGGAGGAAGTGATGAGTGGAAATGAAAGGCAGCTTGATATTAAATATTCCCATAACCTTTAATCACAAATGCAAATCAGTGTTTACTCAGAAGGGGAACTAAAAGACCTTGATCTCATATGGGGTCACATATTAGGATTTAAGCACTGTGCAGATTAATTTGAATAAATATTCATCGAAATACTGTGAATTAAATTTTTTTAGTTCTGTTTTATTCCTGAAGCATTTATTTAAGTTCACATGTGCGTGTGGACAGCATGTTGAAGTAGTCTTATGTGTGAGCCATGCAGCTGGCATTTTAGGCATTTCTACTATTTTTCATTTGAAACAAGTTAAACTTGTTCCAGGTTCATCAATGTGAACAGCAACTGAAATTGTTATTCTTACACTTATTTTCTCAATCACTCAACTGGTAACTTAACTTTCCTTCCCCATTTACTCTATGCATTGACTCACAAATTTATAATAATACCAACAGATATTTCACCATTTGTGAGAATAATGAAAGAATTTTCATTTGGAAGTTTGATATCTGCCTTCTTGTAAATATTATTATGGAAGATATTAACAGGAATGATTCCTGCTTTTTTTTTTGGTTTTTTCTTTCTTTTCTTTTTTTTTGGAGGAGGGGCACTGGGAATCGAACTCAGGACCTCGTGCTTGTCAGGCAGACGCTTATGCTGCTGAGTAAAATCCCTGCCCTCCTATTTTTTTAAATCAAGGGCCACTTTTCTACATTTTGGCCCTGTGAGAAAGTGGGAGGACAAGTGGACATTTACTGTGGCACCCCTGCATCTCTGAGGCTGATTGTTGCTGGCCTGAAGAATAGAAACGGAACTCGTTCTAAAGACTAGAGACTAGTAGGCTGGACTCTCAATTCCTTTTTGGCCTTTTTGGATTACATGATTGTGGGAAAATTACTGAACCTGTATGTCCTTTATTTTAGTCATTTTAACAATAGAAAACAATATATATTTTCCAGATTACTATAAAGCCTAACTGAAATAGCATAAATAAAAGATTTATGCTAATGATGGCTTAGTTCTGTTACTAACTTATATTTTAAGATTATTTCACTTTGTGAAGAAAAAGGTTGAACTTTGTCTAAAAAGAAGGTCTGGCTTTATCCTTCAATCCTGAAAGGTAATTCCTGTTGCTGCAGAGCCTGGGGCTAGTCAGGTGTTAATGCTGTAATTCAGGGTGATGATTCTTGGATAGTTTTAGGGAGGGTTGGCTATACCCACAGTCTAAGGGCAGAGCAGGCCACTTGGATGGGTCAATCATATGATTTAGTGCTTCTAAGACTGAATCCAGTCATTGGGAATTCAATCAAGCAGTTAGTTCATTATTGCAGTTTGGTCCTTGAATGTCCCCAACATGATGAAGCCCTAGTAAAAACTCTGGACCAATCCCAAGTAATGGTGATATTGGATCCCTGGCCCAGTTGGTAAAACGAAAGGAGACATTTCAGTAAAAATGGTCCACTTTGACTTGAAATATAGGCATAAAGACTCAGGCCATTTTCGTAGTCTGGAGGTTGAATGCCTCCTAGATGTTCATATGCTAAATTGTTGATACTCTGTGTGGCACTGTTGAGATGTGGTGGGACCTTTAAGAGGTGGAGCCTAGTGAAAGGAAGTTTGGTCACTGGGGCTGCATCCTAGAGGCAATTTCAGGACTCTGGGCTCTTCCTCTCTCCTTCTTTGTGTCCTGGCTGACATGAGGTGAGCAGCCTCCGCTACCACACTCGCTCACTGTGAGGCACTGTGTTGCTGCAAGCCCAAAGTAACAGTGCCTAAGTTCCATGGACTGAAACTTCTTAAACCAAGAGCGAAAATGCACCTCTCTTCCTCATAAGTTGGTTATCTCGGGTATTTTGTTACAATAATAGAAAGCTGACTAACACGCTCATGTTAGGTGCTTAATGTAGGTGATCATGTGGATGAAAGGTTGAAGCCTAAACTATGAGGCAGACATAATGGTCTGTGTGCAGTCTACAGAGGGATGGAAAATGAAAGCATTAGGAACAAGAAACAGAGCCTGCCACTGAGGCTTAGCAAGATGTAGACAGGACAGCAATCCTGCCGGATCATGTTACGGGCCTCGCAAGATGCCGTATTTCTTCTTGTGCTTTCTTACAATTTTCCTCTGTATCCTTCCAATCCTCTTCTTCCTGAACACAAGTGTGCAGGTTACCATCCCTAACAACCAGGAGAGAATGAAGCAGAGTTCCAATGAATGACATGGAGATATTACCCATGATTTTTATGGGATTTTTAAGTTTCTACAAAAGAGAACAATATAAGATCATATCTATATTCAGTGAAGAACTGGTTTAATCACAAAATCGGATGTCCAGGGGCTGGGGATCTAGCTCAGCCGTCTAAGTGCCTGCCCAGCAAGTGCAAGGTCGTGAGTTCAATCCCCGGTGCCACCAAAAAAAAAAAAATCGGATGTCCAAATTTGCATAGATGCTCAAAAGTTATCAGAAATAATTTAAAAGGGAGACTCTTTGTTTAGCTTCAGTAGTGTTTAAAGGAATATGAGCTAAGTATATTCATATAGAAATAGCATAATATATATAAAAATAATGTATTAAAAAACTGACTATATCTCTTGTTAGGTAAATTGTAGTGAAAAAATTGTTCCTATGTTGCTGGTGATGGTATAATGATACTATTTTTGTGAAAAAATTTGGTATTATGTTTAAGTTATAAATAGAGTTATATCCTTTGTCCCAGTAATAAAACTCTTAGAACTTGTGTAAAAATACTCCCAAAATCTTATACATAAAGACATATAATTTAAATATAAAACTCATTTTAGAGGAGACTGTTAAAGTAAGTCACTTTTTCTCAACTTGATAGATTATTATGCAGCCATTAAGTGAGAATTATGAAGATTATGTGGCAACAGGGAAAATTGCTTATACTTATAACACAAAATGAAAAATAATGGAGAACATAAAGT
>RJWT010042191.1:0-12185 GCA_004365215.1 Cuniculus paca
AAGTGGAGATAATGCCCCCAGCTTTCACGTTTGTAGTGGTTTGTTGTGTTAGTTGATAAACTGGCCACTGATGGAGTTCTGGCAGGTCTGGCAGTTATGACCACCAGTTGGCTCCAAGGGACCACACTCCATATCACTAAGTAAACTGTGCTCTTTGTGTACCTTAGTGTTCATGATCTCCCTGGGGTCCTGTTGGCTTCAGCTTGGGCTTTTCCTCAGTTTATCTAGCTGTCCTATTCTCATTCTCTGCCTTTGTTAATGTTCCAGGGTGCAACACAGGAGAGAGACACAGTGATTTTGGGACTCAGATCCATGTCTGTGAATGAAGCATTCTTGGTGCTCAGCCCAGCATTAGGCATCACCTCCATGCACGGTATCAGTAGTACCTTTCAGTCTGTGCTAAGATGTGCCAACGCATTAATGCGTTTATCAAATAAATGTGTGTTGAGCTCTAATTTATTTGCACCATGGTAAATTTTAGAGCTTCTGAAAAGAGGAAAAGTATGGCCTTTGCTAGCACAGAGCTTATAATGTGGTAGAGAAGAAACTTTAAGGGAAAAAAATCATACAAATACAGTATAGCACAAGAAAAATGTTGATAGAAAACATGTTACTGTTGATGTTTAGGAAACTTTCTTAATGATTTTTATGAGTGTCAAAGAGGAAGTACATAACATGGCTAAGAATAAACTACATAGACCCTAAATTAGAAACAAATTGATGTATTAAAGTCAGAAAAATTTTGAATTTATGGGACAGATTAGAAAACAGCAGTTTAGGCACTTGAGAGTGAAGCAGAGAAAGAGAGAGACATTCAATAGTAATGTGCTGGGGAAAAATTAACTGGTTTGAAATTCTACAACACATCAGAAAGAGTGCTGGGAAGGATCTTATTGCAGCATAAACTTACTTCTTCAAATCATAGTCTAATTATAGTAACAGTCTTCAGATAACTCATGATATCACCTTAGTAGAATCAATTTTGATTAAATACTTGAGCTTTGTTTCAGTCTTAATGCATATTACTTTGTTTCCTATTTGATAACCAGATTTCTAGCAAGAGAAACTGGGTGGAGTACCAAGAATAAAAGAAACCAAATGGCTAAATATACAAATACATTTCTAAACATTTTGATGTCGAGAACCCTTGTTGGTAGGAGTGGAAACTGATGCAAGCACTATGCAAACCAGTGTGGAGATTCCTTAAGAAAATCAAAATAGAAATTCCATTTGACTCAACTATTCCCCTTCTGGGTGTCTTCCCCCAAATTTAAAGGCATCATACCACAGAGATGTATGCACACCCATGTGTATAGCAGCACAACTCATAATAGCTGAATCTTGGAAATAGCCTGTATTTCCATTAACAGATGGACAGGGAAATGTGGTATTTATACACAATGGAGTATTGCTTTGCTGTGAAGAAGGATAAACTTGAGTCCTTTGTAGGAAAATGGATGAATCTTCAGACCATAATGTTAAGTAAAATAAATCAGTTACACTTATGTAAAAAATTTGATATATAAAGTGCAAAATAAAAAACAGATAATAGGAAACAAGACAGGGGGAAAAAAGTCATTGTAATCCAGCACAGACAATGTATTTAAAAACATACGTTGATTTAGTATAATTGTCATATGTTTTTATGTTTTTGGTCTAGTAGACTGCTTATTAATCTGTATACATGATAATTAACTTTACAGTGACTTGTAAGATAAATAAATGATTCTGATATTGGCAAAATAAAAAGGGAGTAGAAGGAAGGGGAGAAAAATTACTGAGATATGCTATGTATGTATATTAATTCCCTACAATGAATATGATCATTATATACCATAAACATGTACTAATTAAAAAGTAAAATTTTGATGTCTCAACTATATGGACAGTGTTCTTAATCACTTATTTTACTTTACATAAAAAGGCAAAAATCTCACAGATTCAAAGTGCATTATCTTTACTGACTCCTGCTGTTAGTTAGGTTCCTCAGTTGCAAATAACAGAATCACTAGTAATACTTCAACTTTGGTTGTAAGCATATACATGGAAATGAGGAATATGGGCTCCTCGGTCATGGTGGCAAGGTCCCGCAGAGGTTGGGTGAAACCTGCTCACACTTGAAGACACTGGTATCCAGAGATTTAAGAAAGGGAAGCTTATTCAGGGGCCTAGAGCTGCTTTTTCTGGAAGTTGTTGGTGTTATTTTGTTGCTGCCATGTTATCTTAGCCTTCCCAGTAGTAAATCAGCTGCTTCTTTTTCTCTTCATTGCGCATGTCTTTTCTCTTTGGTTTGCTACCTGGACCTTGAGTTTCCTCTACTCACTTGCTCTTTCTCTGAGCTGCCAATTCTAACTCCTGAGACAAATTCCTGGTGAGCGCGGCTGAGGAGACCTTGCATTCTAGGCTACCTCACCAGCAGCTCCTCTGCCTGTGGATCAGGGTTCTCTCTGAGATTCAGGCTCCCTGGCCCAGTGATTTTTACCAGAGTCTGTGTACACAGAACACTGCTGCTTTTGTTCAAGGGATTTTATGAAATGCTTCCTTCGGCTGGGACTGTGGAGGTGGAGGTCTCTCTCAAAAGAAACCCACAGGCAAGACAACAGTCACGGAGATAGAAGATTGTGCTGTAGCATCTTCTCAATTTGTGCATTTTCTTTTAAATTTTATGTTTGAAATATATTTGCCTCTGAGAAAAGAATAAATAAACTCAGGCTGGCACCAAAGCAGTTCACCATTTGGAAATGCTGACATAGAAAAGAGCACGAAGTAAGTTTAAGATTAGGATGAGCTGTGAATGGAGCTGCAGACAAATGGCGCTAAGAATCCTTCGCTGTGCACCCAGAGGTGTCGCAGTATGCTGTTCTAAGAGACCGGTCTCACTGGCCTCTTTTGTGCTTTCAGTCACATTAATTTATCATCACATTTCAGGAAATTAAAATAAAATGAAATAGCAGCTATTTCCTGTCTTTCTCTTTTGGTTTGAAAAGCATGAAGTGTCCTGGTGAGCTCAGCATACTCCACTGATGACGACAAAACTTTCTAACAGCTCATAATTTCAGTAAAATGACTTGAGTCAAAGACTACAGTTATTATAAATGGGTTGGAAGGCACACATTTCAAAAATGCTCCCCGCCTTTTCTGTTTTCAATGTCCCCATTTTTGGACATCCGGAGGTCTTTGCATGTAAATCTGTGTGGGTGGATGTGATGAGAAGCAGTTGAATAAACTTCCCTTAGAACCTCTAAAGCTCTCTGAGAGGCTCCAGAGGGCTGGGGCTGAACAAATGGCTCAGAGTTAAAGAGAGATCTCCGAGTGCTGATTTTAATTGCCTGGGTTCCCCTCCTCCAATACAAAAGTACATGTTTCTTTTAAAAAAATTTGGAGCACCTGATTAGATTTCATGAGAAATTGCGGCCTTCTGCTTGTTATAATCTATGAGTGCAATCATTCAATTGTAGATTTATTCTTTTGGTTGCTTATAGAAACATTTATGTAACATTTATAAAACATTTGCTTACTTTTGGAAACATTTAGGATACTTTGGGATGCCTAGGGTTATAGTATTTCGAATCTCATCCTTAGGCTATATGACTTTGCGTCTGTTTTTGAGTCGATATATTATGTGTCTAGTTGAGAATTTATTTCATGCCCTAGAAAATGGTGAACCTAATGCTGGATTCCAACTACAAACAGACATTCAAAATGAGAAAGGATTGGGTAGATTAGACTCCCAATTCAGATCATAAATACAATTCAGCGAATTGGTCCTATCTCACAAATCCGAGGCTTGAAAAAGAAATTAATCCTGACCTGAAAGAAATGGTAAAAGTTAGTAAAGTTTTATTAGGTGAAGACTGAAAAAATATACTCAATATATTTTATTATTAAAAATTGCTTTATAGTTAATTTCTCTTCTATTTACTTTTCTCTCCGCATTCTTTATTTCCAAACGCTTTTCTCACTACTATCACTTTAATCAGTTTTACTAGTTTAAAGCTGTGGTGGTATTCAATTTACTTTATATAGAGATGAATTTGATTACACATGGTTTGTGTACTTACATGAGGTTTTCTTACTCATTGTATATACATGAGCAGTGCTAAAACAAGTGCTTAGATTTTGAAGACAATGCTAAAAATAAATATACACCATAGCAGTTTTATTCTAGAGTATGAAAACTGCAGGAATACTAGAAGATACATTTCTGAGGTCAGGAAATAGAGTTGTAAAAATATATTTACTTGGGTTTTTGCCATTGGGTGAAATAATTTATAGTCTATTTCTTTCTTAAAGTTCAAGATTCTGAAAGGGGAAAGGGATACAGAAAACTGATCTGATTTGGGGAATAATGGAATAAGTGAGAAAAGTAATGTAAGGCCACATTCCATGGGAATTGGTGTTACTTTTTGAGAATGCTAAATTCAGATATATATATATATATATATATATATATATATATATATATATACAGATTTTTTTGCTTACTATTTTTGGTTTGTCATCTAAATAAGTTAATATTCCACTGATAAGAGAGAAGCAAAATAGCATCTGATTCTTATGGACATTGAAGTGAATTTCCCACCTTCTGCTGAGAGAGTTTAAAATTTACTGAATTATATAAAAATTGACTTCTAACCTTATCAAACATTAAAATGTAAAGTAACAGTTCTCAATATTTAAGTTATCTTCAATAGAAAAACCCAGGGAATTCTGGTGCCTCGAATAACATGTAAGACCCCAGATGGAACGACTTCATGGATTAAGTATCTGCTTCATATTGCGAAAGTATTTTAGATTCTGAAGTCATTAACAATACATTGTTAGTATGTTTTTTAAAATTCTACCACAGATTAATTTTCTTCAATTTTAAGATGAAGATATCTAAACAATCTTGTTTAAATGCAAAATTATGAAAGACACTGAGGGGGCAATTAATCATTTATGTATATAGGTTTCGATTCTTTCTTTTTCTCTCCCTTTCTTCCCTTCCCGCCCTTCTTTTACTTTTTATAGCTGAGTATTTTTCTATAAAGTACAAATATATAACATGAGATTAGATGGATATTTGCTCTTCATTTATTATTTCTGTTTTGAGGTCATGTACTAACATTGACTTTCATTATATAAATACAATCATGAAGAATAAAATAAACATCTTTTTCTTTTGGTAAGAAGATTTTTTTTATGCGAAATATAATCTGACCATCTTGAGTGCAGCCAAGTGGAGGAGGAGCTGGTTTCTTAGGGGCAGCAGCTTCTCCAGTGACGCAGGAAGAAGGAAAGGTGGACCCTGGTGACTGTGTGCTCCAACACCCACCGGTGAGGAAAGGCAGGACAGCAGCAGACCTTCAGAGATGGTCTGGCTCTCCGTAACTACCTGCCTTGGTCACACATCCTGCCATTCCCAGTTCCAAACAAAGATGTGCAGCAGTTTCTCCTACCCATGGAGACTTGCAAAGCTAGTTTGACAACACTTTCTTGGGACTGGTTTTGGAATAAAGAATCAGAGAAGACAGGAAGGAAGGGCAAGGGGACCAATGGACCTCACCAATCCAGACTGGGCAGAGCTGTCCCAAAGTTACTGGGTCACAGTCCTCTCTCCCTCATTGTCAGACTTCTAAACTTTAATTATTAGGACTGATGACTTTTCACAGGTCTTCTTGGTTCTATAAAGAGATCAATTATTTTTCTCCAAATCGGACTCTCTAAAATTAGAACAGTGAGAGCACATAGTATCGTTCGAATAAGCCCCTCTGTCGACAGAGGCCCAAAGAGGAAGACTGAGGTGAGCACGAGTTCTGCATACCCCTCCCACCCAGAGAAAGGGTGGGCACAGGACGCAGGTGGACCAACTAAGAATGTCATCTCTGTGTCCACAATGACGCATTTTGAGATGAAGATATGGCTCCATGCACATTAAGAATTTGTTACATGACAGCTGGAGATCTTTTCTCTGTGGCATTGAAAATTGTAAGAATGACATAAAACATAAACAGGAAATGTAGGTGTCCATCTTTTTAATTAACGAAAGGCCTGCTTTCTGTCAGAGGGAATAACCTGAGAACAGAAACTGGACTGAGACGTTGTTTCAGTCACTGGACTTGTGCTTGAAGTTAGCATACTCCTGAAGTTTTAGTTATATTAATAAAAAGTTGTTTCTGAAAAATATAGCTTGAAATGTCTATCATTTATAACTAAAAACGAAGAATGATGGGAAATATATAAAGAGATAGAAGAAAGAGAGATTGATTTATATGCTCATTTTAATGCTTTTAACATTGTAGATATCTGCTCTTAATTGACAGATGCAAGGGAGGTCAAAACATTGTTTGGAGAGCAAACTGAGTTATTTTTAATGGTCAGCTGCTTTTTATTATTGTGTCTGGGGTAGAGATGCTATTAATCTCAGTGGCTTACTACTTACAGAAAGATAATGTCTTTAAAAATGTGACTCCAGGAGTCTCTGGGCAACAGGACAGACAAGGGTAGCCAGAGAGGCATTTGATGCTGTTGAGTGACAGACTAGCGGGAAACCTCTTGAAAAGATAGAAATAAAAAGGGAAAAAAATAAATAAATAAACCAGGCAAGCTGAGTCTCCGAGGGAATGGGTTTAATCATTCTAATGATATCTTTCATTTTCACTGTGTTAACTTTCTACTCTTCTTGAGCTTTCATTTTTTTTTTTCCCTTGGACAGTTGTTAATAACTACTGTGTACTTTTACAGGAAAAACGACTTTGAAGGTTAGATAGCCATGATTTTAGTTTTTGCTTCAAGTAATTCTTTCCTAGGAAGGGAAAAGATGGAAAACTTACCTAAGTGAACATAAGCTGGTGTTTCTCTCCCTTCCGCGTCCACTGCATTCCGATGTGCCACTGTGGCTGAATGTGTCATGACTAATGGGCTGGCAGAGACTCAAGTGACATGTGAAGAGTACGCCTTGGCAACAGCCGGTTAGCCTGGAGCAGACGCCAGAGTTTGTTGTCTTTGCAGTTTCCTGGCCTCTATCAGTAAGGGGAGTCATGACTCTAACCAGACTTTTAGCTAGACTATTCATGAATTGCATACTTATTGGCATTTCATAGCAAGAGGCATTATTTTATGTAAATCAATGGCTGGAGCTAAGATGTACTGATAATGCAATTAAGAGTCATTGTTTTGTGGTTCTCTTATGTTGAAAAGCAGAGCGCCTGGGTCCTTGTGTTTGTCATTACATTTTGCCTCATAAACAGGCACAGGCACAGGCACAGGCACAGGGAACAGTGTTTGTAAACTTTGCTGTGTGTCCCGAGGTAGCCAGCATATCTGAGGGGGCTGCTGGGCAAGCCTGAGGCCCAGGGTCTGCCGCGTCATCTGTGAGGATGAGATCACTAGCAGTGGGAAGTATTAGCTCGTTCCCACCCATGTTCATTTCATTTTCTTTAACCACCAGTGCCACAGAGAGGTCTCCTGTCACTCGGCTCATTTCCTCTGCTAGACACTGCGGGGAACCCTTGGGCACATGGGGAGTCTGCCAGACCCTCACTACTCTGGTCTGTCAGGTTTTAAATCTCTCTACTTCTCTTAGCAACAGAATTAGGTTTAGGCTGCCCTAAGCTATGTGAATGTGAAACACAGGGTGGAAACTAAGACATTTCATGCCCTGGATTCAATTCTTAGTACTCAGGATGACTTGGAATACAATTTAGAAGTCTAGAAAACAGCCTCTTAGGATTCTGGACTTCTTGCGATTTTCCCCTCATAATCATTTTGGGTCTATTGCTCAGGGGCTTAGCAGACTCATTGGTCAAACGTACAATTTTCATCAGAAACTGATTTAGACATTTCTACACATCATCGGTAAAGTTCAGAGGAAGACAAGGTGAACAGAGAGAAAAAACATTGTATATTTAGTTACTGACATTGAGAAATTGTACATCTTCAATTCATCAGTAGCACCTTAATCTCCCTTCTCACCTCAGAGCCTGGAAAGCCCTATGATTCCTTAATCAAATGATGGTATTACCTGAGCAGTTGTACTGCTCACACTGCATGCTTCATAGCAGAGAGACCAACATACCCAATGGTTTTGTATTGCTAAGGTGGTTGCTTTAGTATAATCACAAAATATTTGTAGGCTTATGTTTCTGTAAATAAGAAGTTAGGAAATTCTCGTTTGACAACATGTTGACCTTCATCTGTGGTCTCTCATTTTGACTGTGTTTGTGTTTATCAGTAAATGAGAAGATTATGTTTTGTTTCAGAGGATCCTTAAAGATTCTCCTCACCTTCAAACTATCACAAAGCAGAGAAGGTAAGCCTAGAAATGCAAGGAGTTTAGGTGTAAGACAACCTTAACAAAAACCATCACTGGAAATAAAAGGCTTATTTTGTGTTTTCTTTCTCTTTTCTTTGATTCCTAACTCAAGCACTTTTCACTTAATCCCTGGGGACACCCAGCCTCGGAGAAGTTTATCATGATTTAGATTTCTGACTCTTGTAAAAAGTTATGGGTATTTCTTTGGTCTCCTGAGTCAGTGTTTATCCAGGGTCATCTTGTCTTATCTTCAAACTTGATGTGATTCATCACCCCATTAAAAAGGATATCAATAAAATATAACCTAAATATCAATGTAAAAAATTTGAAGATAAAGCTCTTTATAAGATGCCTGTATAATGCATAAATTTACCTATTTGAAAACAATAATTAAAATGTTAAAGTGAATAAGCATACATTTTAGAAAGCTGAGAAATAATAAAAATCTATGACAAAGATGTAAAGATGAATGGATAAAATTAAATGTTGAAATTAATCAAGTAGGCCGAGTATGGTGATACATGATACATGCCTGTAATCCCAGCACTTAGGAGGCTCAAGCAGGAGGATCATGATGAGTTTGAGGCCAGTCTGGGCTACATAGTGATTTGAGGCTGACCTGAACTACATAGTGAGACCTTGTCTTAAAAAAAAAAGCCAAAGAAAGAAATTAGTCAGACAGTATTAAAAATTAGTTAATAAAAACAATCTGTTTTTATGTATAGTACAATAAAATGAAATAGAAATCTAGAAAAATAAGAATGCTCTCCATCGACATCACAGCCTACTATGCTACTGGAGCTACTCAGTGATACATCAAGACAAATACAAATGACATAAATTACATGTTATAGAAAGGTATGCATATCTGACAGGTACGTATGTTATATAAAGAGTGATACTGCCCTCCACAGACTTAATTTTTTCCACGATTCTGGAAACGATGCCTGTGTTCGCGTGTGTGCGGGAAAAGATGGTCATGGTTGTATTCATCACATGATGCAGTCTGCGAACAGAAACAAAACTTTGCCAAACCCTTCTGTTCACAAATTGTTCACAAACAAAAGCAGTCATAAGCCAAGGTGCCACTCTATACATGTATTTATATATGCACATATAAAAATACATGTGTAAATGGGAGAAACAAGACTGATATTTAATTGGCAACTGTACAGTTTTATACCTACACAATGCAAGGAAAAAACTCAAAAACTACCAGAATTAATAAGACAATTCAAAAGGTGAGTGAATGAAAGATTAACACATGAAAATTGAGAATTTTCCTATACATTGATGATAACCAATTAGAAAATACACTAAAAGTGCCTCTTATTTACACAAAATCATGTGTGCTTCGGAGATAAATATAACTGCAATATTACCAAATCATATAAAATTATGAACTGCTGCTAAAGGAATCCCACATAAAAACCTAAAAGAAGGGCATAGTATAATGTATGAGAAGACAAATCATGATGTTATTGAAAAAAAATCGAATTCAATGTAATGCTATCAAATTCACGAGAGTACTTTTCATATGCAATGACCAGTTCATTCTATGTTTAAAAGGTACCTAAAGTAACCAAGAAAATTCTGAAGATGAATAATGGTGACCGATATCAGTTGTATAATTGCTACTTACAGATTATTTAGAAGTGCATTGCTCAGTGTCCGAAAGTTTGAAGATCTCCCAGCTATCATTAAACTAATAAATTTCTAATGTGATACTACTCTGGTTAGGGAACCTATTTTGTATGATTTTAATTATTTTAAATGTGGTGAGGTTTGCTTTATTTCTCTGGATATGACCTGCTTAGTATAAGCCTGTGGGCACTTGCAGCAAATGAGTATTCAACTGCTGACTCAGTGGTGTAGAACTGTTGGTGAGATGCTGTTGGATGATGGTGTCATGAGTTCTTGTACATCCTTGTTGATGATCCAGCTAGATGTTCCAACACCTGTTAAAAGAATGGTATTGAAGTCTCCAGCCATAATTATGGATTGATTTATGTCTCCTTTTCAGTTCTATCACTTTCTGCTTCATGTATTTCGTAGCTCTATTATTTGGTGCATGCATTTCAACTGATTGTCATTTTTTCATTTTGTTTCTTGTCTTCCTTGCTCTTGCCATGATGAATGGTTTTTTAGTGAAATCTACATGTTTCTGGTATAGTGATGCACTGCTCTGGATCTTATTTCAACCATCTGTTATATCTGCCTTTTTCTGATGTGGCTCCAGTAAGGGAAATGAAGCAGATGGCACTACCTCATTGCTCTCAGGTGGGACTAGAAGTCCAGGTGCCTATTTAGCTAATATCTAAGGAGCAGGGACTCCTCATCTCTACCAGGAAGGAATGGAAGATACCCCACAGGCGTCCACCAATACCTCTCACACTGGGAGGAGTAGTACTTCTGGTATTATGTCTACTACACCCTCATTGGCTGCCACTGTAGGCTGAACATGTGGCCTTGTCATTACCTGCTGGGGACAAAGGTCCCAAATTTTCAGTCAGCTTTCTGACCCCACCCTGGCAAATTGGAGGGAAAAATGGGAAAGGAGCATCATGTTGCAACTTGATGACTGTGGAAGCCTACACTGACTATTCAACCGTTGTTGGTAGAGGTGGAATTACATTTTTTCCTTGTGGCATTTTATTGGCCTTGCTAGGCTACCTGCTTCATAGTTTATTGACTAGGCAGTGCCTCTCCAGAGGTGTATTTTATTATTTTCACTCATAGGTTTTTGCAAGTTGCCATCTTTAGCTCACAGTGTGAGATACACGAAGCTATCATACCATCATTTATTTTCTGAGGTGCCTTGCTGGTCATCTTTCCTCTGTCTACCTTATAAATCTCTTTACTGTAGTTTACATATAATGCCTTCAAGTTTTAGTTGGACCTAGTAAAAGGAATCAGGAAAAACTGAGAATATTGAAGGAGGCCGCCTACTATTAAATCACCCTTTCTCAAGGAGAAGGGGCCAGCTAGGAACTGGCACTTTGTGAACCTCTCCACAAGCTTCTTGCCACAATTACTCCACCTGTGTCTGATTAACAACTTACTTAACCCCAAAATCTTCTAGGAAGACACTTTCTGTCATGCCAGACTCCTTGGTGGTTTTATGCTTTGCCCAAATACATTGAGGAGAAATGTCTAGAGTAAGACCACCCAAGATATTTTCATTTTTGTGGTTAACCATCTTTGAATTCAGGTTTCCTGGGGTGAAAAGATTATTCACATTCTAAATACACTAACACTTCTAAATTTTTATGTTTTTACCACCGTGTTGATTCTACAGATGTTAAATTCTCACTGTATGTACACTGGAAAATTTGCATCCCAAGAGTAACATTTTGACTTTAACTAAATTGATCAAAATTGCCTGATTTCCATATGGTTGTTAAATTATTTCTCTTGAATTTTAATTATGGGTAATAAATATAAGAATTAGAATGTAAATATCAATATAAGACTATAAGAATAAATATAGGTCAGTTGAACACCATGCATATTAAAACATAGGAAGACAACAAGCACACCTGCAGCTGAAGCAAGGTGGGAACATTTTCCTGTCTATAATGAACATGGATGTAGTGAGTTTTTATAGAACTCCATTCCTGCTTGATTCTAGATGTTCCGTAATTCTCTATGAACTGAGACATAAGCATGAATAATTTGTAATCAGTATGACTTGCTTTGATAAAGAAAGTGTTATCTTCATTCTCAAGAAAATGCAGGTTGCATATCATGATATAATTGTTAATGTATAACATAAGGTTTGTTTCAGTCCTTACCTTGCAAAATCTGCTTTTTTGAGTAAAAAGAATGATGCACATCTATTCAAAATATCTAAAAGTGAATGGTAGTAATCCTGAAGGGAAGCAAAGGA
>RJWT010042192.1:0-12179 GCA_004365215.1 Cuniculus paca
CAGAAAAAAAAAAAAGGGTAGCCTGCCCATTAATTGCAGAATGGATAAGAAAGACATGGGATTTCATGGGGTGGAAACCTACTCAGCTATAAAGGAAGATAACCTCAAGGCTCTTGTAGGTAGATAGAGGCAAGTGGTAATAGTACTCATGGATGTAATGGACCAGAGTCACAAGGGTGAATTTTGTGTTGTCTCCATAGCATAACAAACTAAAGGTGTTAGTAGGATCCAAAATGCACAATACATATTGGGAAAGTCAAAGGGGAGGAATTATCTAGAAGGAAAGAAATGACCACTATTAATCTATTATCATGATTTGAAATTTAGATTGTATTCATTGTTCTGATTAGTTTCATTTTACTCCAATTTGTTTGATTTTATTATACTTGATGGCACGGACAGTTATTTTAAAGATAACAAAATATATAATTGCAGCCATCGAGGATGTGCAATTATCTTGTTTAGAAACCCTGTCTGGCTTTCATTGTTTGTTTTGATTGATTTTACTCTATTCTGTGTGATTTGATTGTAATATGTCTGAAGGTGTAGGCAACTATTCTGAAGATAACAAATATTATGGTAGCCAATGCTGTTTTGCTAATATCTTCAAATTCTGTATTGCTTACATTGTTTTGCTTTGTTTGTTTTGTTTTGTTTTGTTTTTACTGTTTTAGTTTGTTGTGTTTTGTTTGATATTACTTATCCCTGATGGTATGGGTGGGTATACTGCAGATAATAAGAGGCATTATGGTAGCCTTATTGATTGCTTTTTACCCTGTTTAAAAGTCATGTACCATGTTCATTGCCTTGTTTTGATTGACTTTACTCTGTTTTGTTTTGTTTGATTGTATTCTTTTTAAAAAAAGTACTTTAGAGATAAAGGAAATTAAAATAATTCCATTTGTAATATATCCAAAAAAGAGTGATTGTGGTTAAAAGAAATTAAGACTTGTGTTCACTCATGGATTGGAAAACTTGATATTGTTAAGATATCACTACTAGCCATCACGATTCAATGCATTCCCTAATAAAATTACAATGTCCTTTGTTTTCTAGAAATAGAAACAGCTGATCCATAAATTCATGTAGAATTTTAAGGTACTCTGAATAGCAAAAGCAATCTTGAACATAATATGAGGGCTCACTTTTTCTGATTTTAGAGCTTACTACTGAGTTTTAGTAATCAAATAGTGTGAGCTGGGCATATAGCTCAGTGGAGCAGCACTTGTCTGACATGCAAGGCTCTGGCTTTAAACCCTAATACACATACACGCGTGCACACACACACACACACACCTCATACATCTATTATCTATGATCAGGTAGTCACCATTCAATAGGAAAAAATACTTTTTTCAAGAAATGTAATGCAAATCTGGATATCCACAATGAAAAGAATAAAGTTGTGCCCTTACCTTATACTGTGTACAAAAAATGACTCAAAGTGAACTAATGACCTAAATGTTAGAGTTAAAACCATAAAGTTCTTTTAGAAGAAAAAAGAAGGTACATTTTCATGATCTTGGATTTACAATTTATTGTTAAATATGACACTAACAGCATGAGCAACAAGAAGATATACTATATATCGTTAAAATTAAATACTTTTGTATATCACAGGATATTATTAAGAAAGTAAAAAAATCACTTGTAAAATAGGACAAAATATTTATAAATCAAATCTAAAAAAGGCTTGCTATGCAGAATATGTAAGATATCCTTAGAATTCAACAACAGAAATACAGGTAACTACTAAAAGTTGGATAAATTGTCCATTAAAATACACATTTTCAAAGAAGATATACAGCTGCCCAATCATCATGTGAAGAGATGGAAAACAGCTGTGTTACTGACACTGTGAAGCAATTGAAACCCTCACACATTTCTGGGAACAAAATAATTTGGCTGCTGTATAAAACAGTGAATTGAAGACTAAATATGGAATTACCATATAACCTTGCCACTCTTAGGTATATACCCAAATTGAAAACAGGTACTCAGACATGTAACTAGGTATGGAGGTGCATACCTGTAATTCTAGCACTTGGAAAGATTAAGCAGAGGATCAAAAGTTCAAGACTACATAGCAAGTTCCAGAGCAGCTTGGACTACCTAGTGAAACACTGTTTCAGAGCATCAACAACAAGATAAAAAGAACATGTGCATGTATATTCATTAAAATAAAACTACAATAGTGAAAGAGAAGTGTGCTTGTATGTATACACAAAGTACAGCGTGTGTGTCTGCATGTGTGTATGTATAATACAATACATACAGAGTCTGCAAAAAAAAAAAAAGAGGTATAGGGCCAGGGATTTAGCTTAGTGGCATAAGCACACCTGCCTGGCAAGCACATCATGAGTTTGATCCCTGGTGCTGAAGAAAAAAAAAAGTATGCATACTTTAGCAAAAGCAAAACTTGTATAAATATTTTAATACTAAATTTATTGAGACATCAATATCAAGTCACCTTTGTCCTCTACAATTATAAGAGGCACTCAAAGTGGTTGCCATTAGCTTCCTTTATTAGTGTGGTGAACTGCTGCTTGGGTAACCTTGGTTATTGAGATTGCTGCACGTGCATTTTCAATTTTTTCTCTTAGGACCAGCAGCACAGTGGGTTTTCTGTGATATACAACATCGTGTAGGATCCCTCCTACAAGGGTAACACCATCTGTTGAAAACACATCATACTATTTTTCTTTTCTTGAAGTATGTATATCTTTTTTGGCACACTCTGTGTATGTATATGTGTGTGTATATATATATATATATATATATATATATATAGTATATATGCATATAATAGAATAGTTTTCAGCCATAAAAAGGAATCATGTACTGTACCGTAAATTTTATAGGAAGAATGGACTTTGAAAAAATATATTAAGTGAAAAAAGCCACCAGACACAAAGGTCACATACTGTATAATTCCCTTTATGTGAAATTTCCAAAACAAGTAAATCTATGTAGAAAGAATACAGATTGATAATTACTAGGAACAGTGTGCAAGGAGAATGGAGAACAACTGCTTATTGGATCTAGGCTTTCTTTCTGAAGTTATGAAAATGTTTTGGAACTGGATAGATATAGTCATTTTACAACATCACACATGGACTAAGAGCCACTGAATTGTTCACCTTAAAGTAGTTAATTTTGTGTTATGTGAACATCTTATCAATGACTTTTTTTTCCCTTCTTTTTGGTACTGGGAATTGAGATTGGGACCTTGCACTTGCCAGGCAGTTGCTGTGCCGGCTAAGCAATGTCCCCAGCTTCAATATTTTTTTTAAAAAAGGAAAACTGTAGAAATGCTTCATATTGAGCAAGACTAAGGTCTCGAAATATGAAAACTAAATGGGATGTCTGATACTAGAATGAATCCTGACTGGAGGAATAAGGCTTGTAAGGAATATTATTGGAATCAACTGACAAGATTGGAATACTGTAAATTAGATTTTAAGTATTATATTGGTGCCAAAATTACTGAAGGTGATAACTCTACTGTGGGTATGTAAGAGAATATCTTTACTCTTAGGAAGATGAATTGAAGTATTTAGGGGTAAATGTGAAGATATATACAACCTACACTGAAATGGCTCAGAAAAAAATTGAATATATTTGTGGGGACAGAAAATGAGCACTCATGAATGCTCTAGCATGTGGGTACAATTATTGAAGCAGATGGAACAAAAATCTTAATAGTAGAGATTAATTATGATATATTGGCTATGTGATTGTTCCGTGTAGTTTTATTTTTTGTTTTTTAAGACACTGTAGTTCAGGCTGGCCTTGAACTCACTATGTAGCCTAGGCTGGCCTCAGCCTCCTAAGTACTGGGATTACAGGCATGTGTCATCATGACCAGCTCTGTGTACTATTCTTATGCCTGTTACTTGTCTTATGCATGTTACTTGTCTGTAAATTATTTCTGTGGTAAATGCCTAGTAATGGAATGCCTAGAACTGCTGCAATAGCTAAGGTATAAGGTAAATGCATCTTAGCTTTATTTATACGCCTCACAATAATATGTATAATAGTTCCTTTTCTCCCCCATTCTCATAGAAATAGAATTGTCAGGCTTAAATTTTGACTGCTGTGATAGTTGTGAAATGATATATCATTGATTTATTAGGTTAAACTTTATTACTAGAAGGGCTGGGGATGTAGCTTAGTAATAGAGCACTTGCCTAGTATGTACAAAGACCTAGGTTCAATCCCTAGCACCACACACACAAAATAATTAGAGATGTGGGCGCCTCTTTTTCATATGTATATCACCTCCTGTTTTGGTTTACTCTTCTGTGAATTGTAAATTTATATGCTGCTTATCGGTTTAAACATTTTTTCACATTTAATCTTTTCCATTTGTATACTTTGTAGGTAGTGTCTTTCTCTGAGACGTGTCTTTAAATTATGTTTTTACATAGAAATTTAAAATTTAAGATAATTGAATTTGTCAATTTTTCATTTAGGATTTGTATATTTTATATTTTCAGTATTTGAATTCATAAATTTATATTCCTTGAGATTAAATTATAAAATTAATGTATTAAATTGAGAAATAATAATTGTATGCATTTAGGGGACACAATATAAAATTTGTGTGTGTGTGTGTGTGTGTATCTACAATGCAGAATGGTTAAATGAAACTAACTTATCACCTCACTTCCCATTTTTTGTGATGAGACTTTTGAAGTTTACTTTCATCTAATTTGAAATATACAGCTGGGCGTGGTGGCTCACACCTGTAATCCCAGCACTCGTGAGGCTGAGGCAGGAGGATCATTGCAAGTTTGAGACCAGACTGGGCTACAAAGTGAGCTCAAAGCCAGCCTAAACTGCATAGTGAGACCCTCTCTCAAAAAGTCAAAAATAATAATAATAATTAAAATTTAAAATATACAGTACATTTTATTGACTACAGCCACACTGTACAATGAATCTAAAAAATGTATTTCTCCTAACTGGAACTTTGTACCCCTTAATCAACAACTTTCTATTTTTGTATCACCTGCTATAAAAAAAAAAATATCAAAATCCTGTTATTTGGAAGCCGGGCGTGGTGGCTCATGCCTGTAATCCCAGCACTCGGGAGGCTGAGACAGGCGGATCGTTGTGAGTTCGAGACCAGCCTGGGCTACAAAGTGAGCTCAAGGCCAGCCTGAACAGCATAGTGAGACCCTGTCTCAAAAACAGGGCTGGGGATTTAGCTCAGCGGTCTAAGTGCCTGCCCAGCAAGCGCAAGGTTGTGAGTTCAATCCCCGGTGCCGCAAAAAAAAAAAAAAAAATTCTGTTATTTGTTGTCATGGTTGAACCTGGAGGACACTATATTAAGTAAAATAATCCAAACATAGAAAAACAAATATGGCACTATGTCATTTGTATGTGGAACCTGACATTTTTAATGAAAAATGTAGTCTTTTGATAGTAACTCACTGCAATACTATCCAGACAGCTTGCCAGTTCCAGTAAGGTATTCATAAGTGTCAACTAACTAGATACTATACAGGCAAGAGGATACTGGAGTGCATAAGGCCCACTGTAATCTTTGAGGTACTAACACTTTATCGACAGTGACATCAAGCAGAGAGAACATGGGCAAAAGAAATAGAGATAGTAAAAATAGTTCTGAGAGCTCTAGTAGGTAAGTTCCATGTTGATTACATAGTGGAGTTACAAAGATGTGGTTGCTAGGTGTCTTGGTTACTTTTCTCTTTTTGCTGAGACAAAATACTTGATTCCCAAAATGAAGGAAGGAAAGGTTTACTTAGCTTACAATTTTTGGAAGTTTCAGTCCATACTCCGCTGGCTCCAAGACAGAGTGGCATGTCTAAGGGGCAGCCATTCATGGCAGCTGCAAGCGGCAAAAGCAAAAAGGGAAAACCACACCTCCTTCCCTCCCTTATGTTGTATGCCAGTTACACTGCCAATCCCAGAGTTAGACAACAAACCAAACATAAGTGCTAGACTCAGCCGCCTTGGAAAGACCCACCCCCATGATCACAGGAGGCTTTGAGGGGACATTTAAACACAAACTGTAACACCAGATGTGGTACACACCTGTAATCCCAGCACTCAGAAGGCCGAGGCAGGTGGATTACTGTGATTTTGAGGCTGGCCTGAACTGCATAGCAAAACTCTTTGTCTCCAAAAGACCAAAAAAAAAAAAAAAGAAAGAGAGAAAGATGTGATTAAGATCATTGGAGGCCTTTTGGTGTATACTTAACTCTGTATGTGTTTTCTAACATTTTGAGCATCAGAACCCTAACTTCAAAAGAAATTAATGGTATCAACTACAATAGTTAAAATAATAATTATAATATCAGTTCATGTAAATTGATTGTTTTACCATGGTATTATGCTGAGAATTCATAGCTTACCTCATTTTCTCTTCATAGCAACATTCTAAAATAGGCCTTTGGAATTTTTTTTTTTTACTTCATTTTACTGAACAAAACTCAGGGAAATTAATAATAAAACAAGTTAAAGCAGAACCTTCTCTCATTAACTTACTTCTGTGGAACAGAATTCATTTGAGAATTGTTGCCCAAAAGAATTGAAAGATGTAGAGTTTGAAGAATAAAAGTAACATAATCATATTTTTCTTTTATATCTACCATTGTAGAAACTAGAGGATTGATTTGAAGGGAATAAGGACTGAATTGAGAATAGTAGTTATGAGACTGTTATATTAGTGCAAATGAAAGATTAAAAATCTGAACCACCAGGTTCTGGTGTATTTCATGTGATAAGTTGGCATGATAAAAAGGAAAAGTCCAACTAACAATGGACTTGACAGAAATTTGTACATGTCATACTTAGGGATGAAGTCTGATAAAGAGGAATACAGGAAATGTTGTGCTTGGAGCAAACAAAAAGGGCTCTTAATTTAGTGGGTCTGTGTGACTGAAGTTGAAATAATAGAATTAAAAGATCATTTGGATCAGTAATAAAAAGAAATGATGTACTTATTTAATTTCAATTTGGTAAATATGCATGGGGTATTTTCTAGTGTTGCCACTAAAAATAGATATTATCAGGATAGAATTCAATAAGAGAGCTTTTAAATTCTACATGAGCAGAAGGAATAAAAGAAACAAGAGAATTTAAAAAAATAAAAAGAGGCAGAACCAATAAAATTGTAAAATAAGGTGCTGTTTATGTATTGTCTATATCATGTAGATATGTAGTATAATTCAGTTAAATTATCTATTTAAAAAGCAAGTTTGTCAAAGTAGATTTTAAAAAAATATACTGGACCTGGGAATGTTGCTCATAGAACACTTACCTAGCATGTGCGATGCTCCAGGTTCTATGCCTAGTATCACAAAACAAATTTTTACAAGAAATTGAGAAAGGATAAAGTTAAAAAAAAAAATATATATATATATATATATGCCAGGCAAATTCCAAAAACAACAAAGTTGGTATAGTCATATCATCATATGTGTCTTAAGAGAGGAATATATTCTGAGAAATGCTTTGTTAAGCAGTGTCATCATTGTGCAAACATCATCAAGTATACATGTTTATAGAAACATATGAGATGTAGATGGTACAGCCCACTTCATACCTATAGTATGTAGTGGAGAAAGACTAATACCCTGTTGCACCTAGGGCCATGATATACCAAATATCATGAGATTAAATCAAGAACAAGAGAAAATCATGCAATCAGAAGACGCAGTAAATACAGCATTTACAAGGTTATTGCCAGGATAACATAGCCTGTTTTATATGTATATGGACCTGTTACAGGGCCTTCTCTTATTCATTATGAACATCAGACAAATAGACTTTAAAGGGGAAGAAAGTTAGAACAGTCCCAGCCTCTAGACCAGAACTTAAGTACAGCCCTTAGAATGAAGTTGAAAGAGAAGGTAATTGTGTATTTCCAAGCAACAAATACGTTCAGTGAGTGTCACACTAATTTAAAGAATGAAGGCAAAACTGAAAATCTGAAGAAATGGATACCCATAGGTTATGGAGGATTATAGTTTAGCCAAATATTTCCCCAAATACTGGCTTTTTATGTCCATGTCATTGTAAGTTTATGCTTGTTGACAACACAAATACAATTAAATCCTTTTGGTCCATGTTTGTTCTTGTGATTTCAGGAATTCAAAATGTCCTCAGCCTCTTTTGTGCAGTCCTCACAGAAAATAAGGTTCTCTTCCATTCTGCAAGTTTCCAGAGACTTAGCGATGCCTGTAGAGCCCTGGAATCTTTAATGTTTCCTCTTAAATATAGGTGAGATTGTTCGTTGGTAATTTATTTATTTCCAGATTATCCATTACTTATTGATAAGTAAAAGTATCCTGGCACAGTGATTTTGAACCACATAGGCATAGCTTACAAGAGTTGTGATTCTAGTAAAATCTCGGTTAGATTTTGGAACTTTTCCAAGTTGTCCATTATGAAGTGTTGATTAATTTAGTGAAAATAGTTTAACTTAATCTGAATAGTATTGTCAGCAACATTTAATTCTCTTTGAATACAGTCAGCAATAAAAATATTTAGTTTTTTTACATTAAAGGATTATTTTTAGGAGTTATAGGAATATTATAGTTCTATTAAAAAAAGACTTATTTATGTATCTGCTAAAATATTTATGTATAAATGATATAGTATCTTGGCTTGTTTAAAATAATATAGTAGAGAACAAAAATGGGTAGAAATATATACGTAATTATGAATTAGTAATTGTCAAAACTGAGTTAGATACATGGGGCTTCATTATAATTTTTTCACTTCCCTTTATTTTAACAAAATTTTTCATGTAATAAAGAGTGAAAAAAAAATCTAAGTGATACCTAATAGTGATAAGTAGAATATTTTCATCTAATGTACTGCTTAATCAAGAGCCATAACATATAGGAAATTGAACTTCATATAAACTTAAATAAAATTTTAGACTACCTCTAGAATTTCATATTATAAGTTTTAAAAATGTATCTTTCAGATAAAATTGATTGTTCTTGGCTTTATTTTTGCCATTCCTATTGAATGCATACACATCAATTACTATAAGAAAATGGAACCAGGCATGGTGGTTCATCTCTGTAATTCCAGCACTCAGGAGTCTGAGGCAGGAGGATTACAACAAGTTCCAGGTCAGCTTGGGCTACATAGTGAGTTCAGGGCCAGCCTGGACTATGTAGCAAGACTATACCTCAGAAAAACAAATAAAAAAGAAAAGAAAATGGTGCTTGAATGATTATAACATATAGAAAACCATTGCTTAGTCTTGAGAAAGAAGGCTCCATCAGTGTTAATCTCTGATTTCAAGTTTCTGCTTAAGGAGAAATGCTCTCAAACTATATTAACAGACCAAAAGATACTGCTTACTTAAGGGAAAGAAGAGATAAGGGACTTAACCTGGGTTCCAATTATTTTGTGTCTTGTGTGGGATTGTATCTTGAACACAAAGAATTTTTTAATTGTTCCTTTCAAAATTTGAATATTAAGCATAAAAATACTGATAATTTCTAAACATAATCTAAAATACACACAGCATGAAAATGAAAGTATATATGTTTATACTGTGGAAAAACAAATATATTTGATACATATTTTTTATTATTTCCAGCTATCCTTATATTCCCATTCTTCCAGCTCAGCTACTGGAAGTTCTAAGTTCCCCAACACCTTTCATTATTGGAGTACATTCTATCTTTAAAACCGATGTCCATGAACTTGTAAGTATTCATCTTTAAAATTTCCAGTTACTAAGTCTAGAAGTTTCTTGTATTTCTTTGAGTACTATAGTATTTCAGCTGTTACCATTTTCAGATCTGTTGCATTTCTAATGGAAAAGATTGACTGGAAGGAAAGCATCATCGAAAAGTCTAAATATATTAATTTTGCCTTATAGTAAATATAGCAGATATTTAAGAACATTAGTATTTTAAAATTATCCCTTTTAATGTAGTAAGTTTATCTTTCTGTAGTCTTTATAATAAGGTAAATAATCCATGAATTAAATTTTTGTTTGTACTCATCAGTGCTTAATTTATTCATATTTGAAAATGAGATCTGTCTTAATTACTGAATGGCTAATAACTAACAAAGCAAAAAGCATCTGAAGAAGGTAGCACACAAGTTTGATATGAGCTCCCACCAAATACTTTTTTATTCTTAATTCCACCTGAATAGAAATATTAGAAAAGGAAAAACCAGTTCAGGAATAATGTGTCTGGTTCTGGGTATCATACTTTAAAAGGGACTTTAACAAAATAAAACATTTCAGAGAAGGACATCAAGGATTGTCAAGAGTTTAAAAACTATGTTCTATAATGAATGCCCTAAGGAAATTTTCTCGGATAATAATTGAATATTGTTTGATAGTTTAAGATAAATATTTAAGTTGGTGTCTTAAGGAGAAAAAGGCCAAAATAGAATCAGTGGATATAAAGGGTATAGAAACAGATTTCTGTTCAGTATAAATGTTTCCAACTGTTACAACTACCCACCTGTTTGGGTTTTCTAATGTGAGTTGAGCAATCTAGTAAGGAACAGATTTTATGATGAATTTCAGGCAGTACAGGAAAAATTCTTCACTGAAAAGATTAGGGCATATGACATTTTGATCCAAAAAGACTGTAACTCTACTTCTATTTTAGTTTTTCAGATGCTACCAAAAAATTAAGCTTTAATGATGTATACACAGTAATTACAGTTATAATCAAATCAGAGATGTCATTTAAACAGCAGATTATAATAGAAGATTATTAAACATCATAATTAGGATTAGAATCTTAATTGTATATAGTATTCTTCCTAACCTTACATATTGATATCTAGTTTCTACTTAATTTTGGCATAACTTCTTAAATTTTTAATGAATAAATGAGAACGAAGTATAATCACATTATCAGTGTAACAATTTAATCTTGCTAGTTTCTTTCATATTTTTGTTATTTTTAAGTATACCTTTGTAAAAATGTTAAAAATTAGGTTTTCTATGCACCTAAACAGTACTCTTTTATATACTAATTTTTCCAATTGTTAACTATTGTAATAAATATTAATTTATTTAAGATACGACTAGGTTACACTAATAAGCACCTAAAATATAATGGCTCAGAAAAAGATGGAATTTTATATAAGAATTATACAGCAGTCTATAGAAATGTTCCATTATGTCAGGCTAGGTTCCTCCATGAAATCATTTAAGGCTGATGCGTCTTTCTTATTGCTCTATCAGAATCCCTGCAGGTGTTGTTACCATCTAAATGTTTAAGGCTAGGCTGCTACCAGTTTTATAGTTTCAGCCCATGGAAAGAGGAAAAAGAACCTGAGGGAGCCTTATATGCATCCTTTGTCTTGAAGGCCTGGAAGTGCAGGCATCACTTCTCTTCCACTGGCAGAAACTTAGTCATATGAAACACCTAATAAGAATTTCTTCACAGTTGAGTCTTTTCATTTTGAATTAATCAGCCAATTTAATTTGCTTAACAAGAAATGTCTTTTATCCATTACTGGTTAATTTTTAACATCTCTTTCAGTTAGATGTAATCATAGCAGATTTGGATGGAGGCACTATTAAAATTCCCGAATGTATTCACCTGTCTTCCCTCCCAGAACCACTTCTACATCAGACTCAAGCAGCTCTTTCTTTGGTATGAAGAATTATCTAAAAATTCTTTTCTTGATTCAGATCTGAAACTAATAATTGGAATTAAAAATTATCAGTGTGGTTAATTTTAAAATT
This sequence comes from Cuniculus paca, assembly GCA_004365215.1. Lineage (NCBI taxonomy): Eukaryota > Metazoa > Chordata > Mammalia > Rodentia > Cuniculidae > Cuniculus > Cuniculus paca. Next base: position 11,717 of record RJWT010042192.1, read on the forward strand.
GATGTTTGAAACATCAGTGTATTTTCTTATAGTACTGAGAATAAAATTCTTTGCCAGGTAATTAGCTAAGTGGTATACTTGCAATCATAACAACATTTATTCTCAATTTATTCCTTCATTCAGCATATTTACTCAGTAACTGCTATAATACTACATATTGTGTTATTAGAAATACTCCTGTGGACATAAAACAGGACTCTTACTCAAAAACCCTGATTCTTCTAAAAAGTTCCTGCTTTTGTTCTGTAGTGTCCATCTTGGCATTGGTAAACAGTGTGATATTGTCAGTGTTTTCAGGTTAATACGGAAAGATTTGACTTGTTGTAATGTTAAATGGCCAGTATTCCATGCAGTCATATTCTAAAAATTGTGGCCTGAGTTTTGCAGATAAGAACAAATTGAATTTGGTTATGTTACCTTAGTTCATTTTTAAAAACATTGTTTCACTGATAACCCCTTAGAT
>RJWT010042193.1:0-12180 GCA_004365215.1 Cuniculus paca
AACATGTTGCAAAATTCACAGAAAATGGTGTGGAAAATTGTTGAAAATACTGGATGCTCCTGGTATGTGTGGTAGGCAGATACATTCTTAATGTCGAACAAACTTTATAAAGCAGCATTTTCCTGCCATTTCAGTCTTTTCCCGCATAGCAACTAGCTATTCTTTAAAATCGTCGCTAATACTCTCTCAGAACATGTATACTGTAATGCTTTTTCCCTAGGATCTGGTCTATTTTTTCCCATCACTTGCTTTTTCCTTTAGGTTAATTTTTATTAAGTCTTTTTTTTCTTTGGCATTTCCTCCTTATTCTCTTTAGTACGCTTTTCTCTGCTGTCCATGGGTCTTGGCCTCGGTCTGTCTCCATGTCTCTGTCTGTCTGTCTTTCTCTTTCCTGAGGATTCCAGGGCCTTTGCACTGAGCTACAATCCATCCCACTCCCACCCCTTTTTTTTTTGAGACAAAGTTTCCTTACGTTGCTAAATATCCCGGGCTGGGCTTGAACTTGTGATCCTCTGCGTCAGCCTCCTAGAGTGCTGGGATCACAGCCATGTATCACCATGTCTGGCTCTGAAATGTTTCTAGGTTAAAGATTTAACAAGTAAATCTGAACTCTTTGAGGAAGAAGTAAGCATCAATTAAATATCCTGAAAGGTAAATATCACTAAACCATTTCTGATTTTTTAAATATTGTAGGTGAAAAAAAAAAAAGAATGTCAAATAGATAAAACAGCAGTGACTATTCACCATATCAAGGAAGACCAGGAATTTTAGATGGAGAAGGTTCTGTGCTAGATCCCCACAGACAGCACTAAAGTCTCAGAGGCTGATTGATCACTGCGGTGTAGGCAAGTATGTGGGGAAACAACCCATGATCTAGCACCCCCAGGGGTCTGCAGACCTCAGAATTGGTCTGCTCTTGTTTGCATGCGCTCTCTCCCTGCAGAGGCAAAAGCAGAGATTGTGTCATAGTTACTTCTTTGGTAGTGCAGAACGACTATTTTAACATAACACAACCTAACAACGTCAGAGGGAGATTCCAGTCCGCTGGATTTTTACCATGGTAGTCATTGTCATTACTTCAAGTGAGAAAGTACATTTTACCTTGAAAGTGCCACACAGATATAAAATATCGTTGTTAGATGACAAATGCACAAATAGTATTTTCGTGAATACTGTCTCATTTTGGTCTCACAAAAATCTTACGGGGTGACACAATAAATATTTTCAACCCTATTTTAAGCATATAAAGAAAATGATTAAATAGTTACCAAACTGAGTCCTCCGATTGCCAAGCAGACTTACACGTAAATATTATCACACAATGACTACAGATTTTACCGTTCAATCTCTTTGTTTCTATAAACCAAATGGGACTGTGAGCCAAGGTGTTTGTGGTGCCTCAAACCTAGAAGATAGCTTCCTTTTTCCTCTAGATCCCACATCCATCAGCAAACAGTGTCAGCCCTTCCTTCAAATGATAGCTTCTAACCAAACCTCATCCCCACCACTACTAAAAGGCTATCATCAATGTTTGTATGGGTGACCACATTCTTCACCAACATTTTGCCAAGAGGTCTTATTTAAAGATGAAAATGTGGCCACATTAATCCCCTGCAACCCTCCTCCGTGTCCTTACCCCCGCCCCCACTCTCTTCCTGGTCTCTGCATCCTGTTTTTCCAATCCCCTATCCCCTCTATGGCCATTATCGCTCCCAGCACATTATAGTCCCCCCCTCCGCCACTTGCTGTTCTCCCAGTTTAGAATACATTTCCCTCAGGCCTTCATTCAGATCTTACAGATCTCCAACCAAAGAAGCAGAGAGGTGCTCCCTGAATCCTTAAATAGACTTCCTGATCTCTGCTACTTTCTACCTCTTATTTACTGACATACATTTTTTTTACTGTTTGTTTTCTTCCCTAGAAGGTGAGCATAAAGGAGGCAGTGACTTAGTCCATCTTGTGTCTGTTGTGTCCTGAAATTGCGCTTAGGACATAAAACATTTAAAACAATACATATAGAACAAATGAAGAAATGGTATGAACCCTCCAATGAGGTCTTGTCATGGCCCCTGGTGGCTTTTTGGTGATAGAATATGGATACAGTAATGGTGAGTAAAAAGAATGGTAGATTGGGACTTCTGATGGTCTCATTCAAATCTCAGAATACCTTGGGCAAGGTCCTCCACTCAGGACAGTGGGCATAAGGAAATGAATATAGGCTTTGGAATCAGCACTGGGGAAGAATTCTGGTTTGTTACCTGTTGACTTTTGAGCAGATCACCTCTTTGAGTCAGCTTTGTCAACTGTAACTTGAACAAGAAATAAACTTTTATTGTGTTAAGTCAGTAGATTGTTACGTTGCTAGAGCAAGCACTCGTAGATTGTCCAACTTAGTTTACTGGATCATGCTCTTTGCCCCTACTGTATATGGTGTACCTAAACTTTCCTTTCTCCAGTCTTCTTCTGCTCACAAATCCCATCTTACTTCTCTCCATATGCTCATCCTTGAACCCTCATTTGATTCACTGCAGAACAGGTAAGGAAGGGAATTTAATTTTTGTTCAACGTTTTAGTTTGAAAATTTCCGAGTGCTCAGAAAAGTTAAAAGAAGAGAAAAATTAACACAGATATAATCTTCACTTAAATTCACCAACATTACAATTTGGTCATTTTTGAGTCTTTCTCTATTTCTGTTTCTGTCTACTCCCACCCCACAGAGATACAATTATCCTGATACTTTATATCTAAATAACTCATCATGTATCTCCTTAGAAGCAACCTTCTCTTATGGAACCACAGTACCATTATAACATATAACATTTTAAGCATATTATTTAACAGTCCATAATCAAATTTCCTCAAAATTATCACCTATAGAATGTCTGACTGAAAATCTGTTGCATTTGGTTATGTCACTTTTAATTTAGAATATTTTCCCTTTGTTTTTTTTAATTTTTTGAAGAGTCCAGGACAGATATTTTATAGAATGTCCCATAGTCTGAATTTGTCGGTGTCTTTATGGTTAGATTCTGTTTAAATATTTTTGGGAAGAATATCCCACAAATGATACAGTATTTCCTACTGCATCCACTCAGGAATCACAGTGTTAGTCTGTCCTATTATTGGTGGCACTAAATTTGATCACTTCCATTATGATAGTCCCCACTAGATTTCCCCATAGTAAAAAATAAACGTTTTCTTCTCTTCTTAATGAGTACTGTATTTGAAATGATAAATATATTTTGAGATCTAGTGAATATCAGGTTCCACCAAAACCTTTCACTTAACAAATTTTAGTATCCATCAGTGATCCTTACCTGTATGTTATTACACTGGGAACTGCAAAATTTTTTCTAAATCTATTATTCCTTGTACATTTGCTGGGTGGTATTTTTTTTGTGTGTGGCACCAGGGATCAAACTCACAACCTCACACTTACCAGGCAGGCACTTAGGCTGCTGAGCTAAATCCCCAGCCCTTTGGGTGGTATTCTTCTATAAATATGAGCTTTCACTTTTATATACCTTCTCCATAATCTCTCTCTGTGTCTTACGTAAATTCAAAGTTTTAAAGTTCATTGCTTTAATGAAGCAGTGAGGCGCACTGCTTTAACTGAGGCCTCCTAATGAGAATCACCAGCATTGCCTGTAAATTGCTTAGAAAATTAGCTTGTCAGTCTCCACCCAGACTGATTAATCAGGATCTCAGTGGGAGCATGGTACCCAGGAATTCATATTCTGACCAACATCTTATATCTATTATTATTATTGTACTGAGGATTGAACCAAGGGCCCTTGCACTGAGCTACATCCCAAATCCTCTTCACAATTTTTTATTTTGAGACAGGATCTCAGTAAGTCTGTAAGTTGCCCAGGCTGAGTTCAAACTTGTGATCTTCTTGCCTCGATCTCCAGAGTGTTGGGATTATAGGCAAGCACCTCCATGCCTGGCCCATTTCTTTCATCATTCTCATTGATGCCCAGACTGCCCAGATTTTCCCAGGAGAAGCCCCTTTGAGTGAGTCACTATATCTTATTGACACGTTCCCATTAGTATTTTAAGTATTTCCTTGTTTGCGGGGTACAGTGAGTGACCTTTTCTTTCCAAATTTACCATGTACTTTCCCTAAATGGGTGCTTCAAACCTGGAATGAACCATTTCTCCTTTTTATTGGTTAATGGATTTAAGAAATCAAATTATGATTGGTAACTGCTCATTGTTACTGATGTGTCACTGCTTACAGGAAACAAGGACAGAAAATGCAAGAAAAAGATATATTTACAAAATTCTGATACTTCCAAATTGAATATGTACCATGAGGTTTTTTTCTTATCTTCCTCATTCCTTATTTGTATCCCTTTTCTACAAAGAACCATGGTTCTGAAAAGCAGAATTTTCCCTGTCCTACAGCATAACAAGATATTTTCAGAATCACTATGCTAATACCACTACTTCTAATAAATCCACTCAGAAAAGTTCAAGGTTTCAAATTCTTTCTGTACTTATTCAGAGTGCTATGTTCAAAAGTTACATGAGGGATTTTTCTTTGTGTGATTTTTATAAATATGTTACTGATTTTAGATTGAGCCTTTTGCTATTTGTATTTTAAGGTCTGACTCTGTCTTTTCTGAATAAACATTAAGGGTATGTGTGAGTGTGTGTGTGTTACTGGGGAGTGAACCCACGGCCTTCACGCTGAACTACACACCACACTTTTTTTTGAGACAAAGTCTCAGTAAGTTGCTAAGTTACCCAAGCTGGGCTTGATCTTGCTATCCTTTTGCCTCATCCCCAGAGACTGCCGGTATTGCAGGTGTACACCATCACATTTGGCTTCCTTTTAATTTTTTGAGTTTGCAGAATATATATGTCTCAAAAGTGAAAACTATATAAAAAGGAATATTCAGAGAAATCTTGTTCACATCCTTGGCCATTCCACCTATCCCAATATACAACCATTTCTACTAGTTTATCCCTTCTTTATCTTTGCAAAAATAAGTAAATAGGGCCAGGCGTGGTGGCGCACTCCTATAATCCCAGCACTTAGAAGGCTGAGGCAGGAGGATTGTTGCAAGTTTGAGACCAGCCTGGCTACAAAGTGAGCCCAAGGCCAGCCTGAACTGTGTCATTAGACCCTGTCTCAAAAAGACAAAAAACAAACAAACAAATAAACAAAAAAATCCACATAATTATATGCTTACTTTCCCTTCTTTCTTACACAAAAGGCCATATTTGATTAACATAGAAGAAATAACTTTAAAATAAAGAATTATTTCATTATGACATTAAGAAAAAAGTGTCCTCAGCACAACAAACTGACGTTTACTCATCCCTCTGTAAGTTATATACATAAAATGGTCTTGTAGTTTTATATTTTGAATTTTCTTTTCCTTTAAGGCATTTTCTTCACTCAAGCTCCATGTATGTGCTTTAAAAAGGGACATGAGCAATTGTGGTAACAAGACACCATCTTCTGTTCACCATGGGACAACTCCAATTTGCTACATAGTTTTATTTCTGCCCCTTGTTTGAAAGCAAAAGATACATTTTACATTTATTCTAAAATTTAATCTTGTATAAGAAACACATTGACCCCAATCTGTAAAAAGTCATGTATTAGGGCTGGGGATTTAGCTCAGTGGCCTAAGTGCCTGCTGGCAAGCGTGAGGTCATCAGTTTGATCCCCAGTGCCATAAAAAAAAAGAAAAAAAAAAGTCATGTATTTATAGATATAGATCTCTCTCTCTCTCTCTCTCTCTCTCTCTCTATATATATATAAAAGAACTTACACAGAAAATATATTAATATAAAAACTATTTGGGTGGTTGCATTATAGATGACTAGAATTTTTGACAGTTGTATTTTATAAATTTTGTACAACAAGCCTGTGTTATTTTTATATGCAGGAATAGAAAACATTCTTTAAAAGAGCTCCTTAATCCTATATAAATCATGAGTAAAAAAGGCCCTAGATCTGTCATTGCAAATGATGAAATTCTGAATAAGAAATCCTTTTAAAGATCAGAAATATTGCAATATATGGACACCAGGCGGCACTGTGACCAAGTTTAAATAATCTAAGAAAAACCAAAACTAAAACCATAATGGCTAATATGTACTGATGGATATATGTATAATTTGTTTATCATTTAACTCAATCTGAGATTCAAAGCCATGCAGCACCTAGACTTAGGAAAACCATTTTTTGTATATAATCAAGTTCTTACTCTTAGTTGTTTGGTGAGAATTCTATACTGTACCTCTATAATTCTCTCTTAAATTGTGACATACTTCACATTACTAGATGCTTTCTCTATAACTAAACACAAGAGTCTAGAAAACAGAATATTCAACAAGAAAGTTCAGAAAACACAAAATAGCATTTTTCTGCATTTTTGTGGTCTCTTTTTCTTCACATATAGTCAATTTGCCACTTTAAAAATTAATTTTGTAATTGGTAAATAAAACTTGGAAATATTTATGATACATACAATATGTTTTGTAATATGTATACATTATGAAATAGCTAAATTGAGCTAATTGACATGTATTACCTCATATATTTAGCATTTTTTTTTGCAGTGAGAACACTTAAAATCTATTCTCTTAGTGATTTTCAAGTATAAAACACATTATTGTAAACTAGAGTCACCTTGATGTACACTAATCTCTTAAATATATTCTTCCTATCTCCCTTGTGGAGAAGAATTTGGCAAAATTGAACACAGTTACTTACTTTTTAATCTAACAATCTTACTTGTGGGAATTTCCCCTGAAGATGTACAACTACATAACACATGCAAGGTTATTTACTGTGGCATTATTTGTAATAGAGAACTACTGGGAATAACCTAAATTTTTCTCCATAGGGGACTGACTGTTTTATAAAAAGTATATTCTTGGAGTGAAACATTATCCAGCCAAACAAAAGAATGATAAAAGGGACATGTCAAAGGGAAACTGAAAGGACCAGGAGGCAATGACAGTCAGCAATGACGAGGACACCTAAAGCCCACATCTTAATTTCTAAGTATTGTTCTTCCTTGAAAGGAACCAGAGCTCCTTGAAGAAACAGCAATTCAGATCTAGGGCAGGCAAAGTATAAGGTAAGCCTAAAATATCTTTTTTGTGCCAGAGAACAAAGACTGAAGGAGTTAGGTCAAAAGGTTACAGGGACAACTAACAGGAACTGACTGCCCAAATCAGAGGCATTTTAGCACCCCAAAATAAATAGACAAGGACATAAATACAGATAGCAATGGATTTAACACACTGAATAAATGAAAGCAAAAAACTACAGTCTAATCATATTTTTAATGAGCCCACAGATACTCATTACAAATATAAAGGAAATCTCTTTCATACAGAAATGTGTAAAGGGCAGAACTGAAAATCTACTAGTTTGCAACTGCAAACTGGATAAGGGAAAAGCTATGGAATCCTTAGTTTGATATGTTTTTCTTCTCTCCTTAAAGCTGAGAATCACCATTTGCAAATCCAACCTGAGCCACATCTCGTTTTCTCACTTTAAATTCTTCTCATTTTGTTATGTGAAACTTTATGTTAAAGCAGGTCTCATCATAAATACAAAAGACAACTGTCAAACTAGGAGTTGATAATTGCAATATGTATCACAAAAGGTGTTCCTAATATAAGTTTTATATTATTTATATGTTGTTAAAAGAGCAAAAGATTCTGTTTAGCGTATTATACTACAGAAGTATTCCATCTTCAGGCTAAACTAAAGCATAGGTTTTCTGAGGAAAGTAATGGCTCCTTACACCTTTACCTTAATATGTGTCTAAGAGATCAGGTTAGAGGGGTTCATAATAATGTTGGTTCAATTCACAGTAGGGTCTTATAGGATTGAAAATGGGGTGATCCTTTTCCCACCATCATAAAGGGCCAAGACACCTTTATACAAAATAACAGGTCACCAAGAAAAGAATAACGAGTTCATTTAATCAGTTTTACATACTGTGCTATCCTTGCTGGCCACAGTGTCACATGCCAGTAACCAAAGCACTCCGGGAGTTGGATGCAGAAGGATATGAAGTTTGAACCCAAATGGACAAGTAAATGAGACCCTGTCTCAATAAACAAACAAATAAAAATAAAAAACAAGGGCTGGGACATAGTTCAGTGTGAAGGATTCTGGGTTGAAGCCCCAGTAACACACACACACACACACACACACACACACACACACACACACACGAGGCCTTCACGCAGGAAACCTGGAAGAAATACCCATTTTCAGGATTAGGGTCAATGAAGCATGAACAGTTGTGTAGAAATATGATTGGACAAAAAGTAACCTAACACTAACAGACTGAGTGGGGAAAGTGGGGGAAGATGAGAGCAATATTTTTAGGCCTTATGGCTTGCTTTAGGGAAAAGGGGCTCCTGTTTCTATGGCTCACCTTAGAAAGAGAAATTTCAATTCTATGGCTTGTATTTGGGGAGTAGAGAAAGCAGGATACAGAAGGACAGGTGAGGGTCAGAAACTACTTCTGCAGCTACTTGTGGGGCCTTCACTTGCAGTATCATTCTTTGAACCCCCAAAGCTTCCACAGGTCACATACCCATTTCATCCCGCCATATCCGGTTAGTCCAGTGTGTATGGGGCCTGGTGTAAATATTAATAGCAATCCTTTTAATCTCAAAGGTGCCTCAATATGGACAATAAATCACATGATTGCCCTACTTCTGGGACACCCCTGATGCTCTTCAGAGAAGTCTTCATTTGCTTAATGTTGAGAAGTAAATGGTAAAAAGCTAGGAAAAACTCTGGAATGTGACAGGCAGAATAATGGCCCACAGCAGGTATGGTAGCACATGCCTGTAATCCCAGCACTTGGCAGGCTGAGGCAGGAGAATTGCCATGAGTTCAAGGCCAGCCCTGGACTACATAGATACATCCTGTCTCAAAAAAAAAAACAAATCCCAACCTCCAGGATTCCATAGTCTAACCCCTAAACTATGAATATGTAATTTTAGATGGTAAAATGAGAGTGACTAAGGATGTTTAGATGAGGAGATTATCCTGGATTTTCCAGGTGAGCTCAATCTAATCATACTGACCTTTAAAGTCTGAGAATCTTGTGTTCAAACTTAGGAGATAAGACTATGAAAGAAGGTTCAGAGAGCTGCAACATTTCTGGTTTGAAGATAAAATAGGGGGCCATGAATCAAGAATTGTGGGAAGCCTCCAGAGACTAGCAAAAGCACAGAACTAGATTTTCCTTTAGGACCACCAAAAGAAAATGAAACCTTGCAGACACTTTCAAGATAGTACTTTTATATTGTTTTAATCCATTAATTGTGTCATTTGTTTCAGTAGCAACAGGAAACTGATATACGGAATTGACTGCATTTTTTAATGATCTTAGAAGGATATAATAAACGATTATTCATTTAGTTAAATATTCAAGTATGCTTGACCTAATGGTAAACTCCCCAACTTTACATCCCTAAAGAAGACTGTCACTGAAACACATAATGAAGACTTGTTTTAAGATTTCTAAGAGTTACTAGAAAGTGGCATGAGGTAATTAACAAATACAGGAAAATAAAGCAAAACATGCAAACATGGGCAGAAGGCATCCTGGATTAAATATATGGCATACACGAAAGTTCAGGAAGGCATCTAAATGTCAGAAGAAGCCAGGTTATATATACCATGGAACCAACAACCCCTACAGTCTCACTGCCTTTTAAGAAAGTGTCTCTTTCCCACAGTACGTGTCGCTCATGGGTCAATACTGGGTCTTCTAAGGTGCTGGGATTCAGGCTGGTATTGACCCAGGCACTGTATGTAGCAGGCACGGTGGCACACACCTATCATCCCAGCACTCTGGGAGGCTGAGGCATGAAGATTGCAAGTTCGCGCCCACCTTGGGAAATGTAGCAATTTACTAAAACCCTGTCTCGCAACCCCCAAGACGGCGGATACGAATTTGTGCCAAGGGACTGGGTTCAAGTCCCTGTACCCACCCCCCACCAAAAAGTATTACCGAATACCGAGGGGTAGTGAGGCCGCCAGGAGAGCATACCAACACCCCACCCTGACTCCTCTTCTCACACCTGCTAGGCCTCTCCCCGCACGGGCTGCGCGCCGAGGTGACGTCATAACCCCCACAGCCAGCGCCAGCGCGTGTCCAAGCGGACGGCTCCGGTCTCGCGCGGAGCACTGACGTCACGCCTTCCGGCCTGCGCCGCGTGCTCACGTCATCCCGCGGGTGCTGTTTGCCCGTGAGGATTCCGCAAGCGGGCTGGCTGGAGGAAAGTAAGGATGGTGGGAACCTTGGGGCTTTCCTGGAATTAGTGTGACGCCATCCTTAGTGACTGATCTCCTTGATAGCCTTTTTGTTTGTTTTTGACACAGGGTCTCGCAGGGCCTCGGACTCGAGGCCATTCTCTTGCCTCAGCCTCCCCAATGCTGGGGTTACTGGCAGCGGCCTCGGCGGTCTTAAAGGAAGGAATGTGAATCAGCGGGCGCCTGGTCTGAGAGTGGCACGAGGCAGTAACTCCATAAGCTCTAGCGCAGACCTTTAAAGATTTATGTACTCATGTTGCTTCTACACGTCAACGCGTTCCATCTGTTAAAGGTCATTTGAGAAAGGTAAAATTCCAAGTCTATGCAAATATACAAATACAAAATGAACAGTTGCCAAAAGACTCATTAATGAAGGAACCAGTAAAACATTAAAACTCAAGAGAATTTTAAGAACCCCGTAAATAGTAATATTCTGAAAAGAATTTGCACTTTCTGGTTAGCAAGATTTTTGAACTCAGCTTTCAAACTGGATCCACCTTTTTTCCAGTTTCACAAACACCAGTTTCGTCTGAGCCTGCAATCATCTGTGGATCCCCCTCCTGCCTCTTAACTTCTTTCCCTTGCCAACCCCTCCAGTTCTCTATGGTTTCCAGAGTGCTCTTTATAAAACAACAGGAATGAAGTAGATGATACTGCTTTCCCTAAACACAAGCAATGGCTTTCTTTCTTGGAGATTTAAATCCATACTCCCTGTGGTTGCATGCAAAGTGAGCTACCTGTGCTTGTTCTACAACCTCATCTACCACTGCTTCCCCATTGCTCAGAGTGCTCATTCCCCTGAATTCTAACAAAAATTACCTCATTTTTGTTTAGCTCTCATGCACCACATAATGTCGTGTCAGTCAATGTAGAGTCACTTGCATCACCTAGTGACATTGTAGCCCTCTTAGTTTGTGTAAATACCCTCTATGATGTTCACACAAGGATGAAGTTGCCTAGCAAGGCATTTTCAGTGTTAAGCCACATAGGGCTGCATTGCCTTCTCAGACTGTTCCAAATTGTCCACTTGTGATGTATGTCTTGCCGTTATGATTCTTTCGAATTTAAGTAAACTGTTATTTAATTATGATTCACATGAGTATGCTTAGATAGCACTAACTCCATTTTGAGCTCTCTCATAATAAAAGCTGTAAATGAACTGAATGACTGGCGGATAGACACCTTGACAACTGTGCATTGACATACAAATAATATGGTTAGCGTCTAGGACTTTTCCTTCCAATTTTGACACCTGGAAGCTAACCCACACTTCTGGAGACACACCGGAGATAATATACTTCTGGAATTATAAGTAGCAGTGCCTTGAAACTTCCATTTGAGATACATGGGCTATAACTTCACCCTGTGTAAGTCGAAATGACGTTGGCCACCTGAGGCTCTGTTTCAGTGAGCAGCCCTTTCTTCATTGCCGACAACATTCCAGACCTGTTGGAGTGTTACCTTGGAGGGACGGATGTCGCAGACCATTTGGACAGTTTTTTCCATGGATGCAGTATTTGGTTCATTACTAACATTCTATGCTTCACTCATTTTCTTTTACTTATTTTTATCTATATTTCTTATTTTTTGTTTGTTGTGCTTTTGTGTGCATTGCAATAAACTGCTTAATTCAGGAACTATCTTTGTTTCACTTGACGTGTCATTTGATGAGAGAAGAGAGAGCCTGTCACTCTTGGAGAAATTATAATCTTTGAGGCTAAAAGTGATCCAGCACAGCATATCTCAGTCTTATTTATTTATTAAAATTTTAATTATTAAAATGTATTCAAAAGTATGTTGTGTAGTTTTGGGGTTTTAAAAAATTTTTATGAGTACGTGTTTGCAGTACATGATGACGTTCA
>RJWT010042194.1:0-12160 GCA_004365215.1 Cuniculus paca
CTCTGCTGCTTCCCTGCCCCAGATGAGTTCCTCCTAGGGAAGCCTCTGGGGAAAAGAACTCCTATATCCTGCCTCCTGTATCAGCACAAACCCACGAGTTTCTTCAAGAGGTATCCACTCCTTCAGGAAGCCAGCCTGGTCACCCTGGTCCTTTCTAATCTCTCTCTTCTGGCACTTGCCAGAACCAAGAGTCTGGCTGTACCACTGAGCAGTCACTTGAATGGACTCGCTCTTGCAGGGTCTTTCCCGTCTCCATACCTCTGCTTCTGCTCAAGCTCATGCATCGCCAAGGCCCAGCTAGCCCATGGCCTTTTCCTATCTGGAGGCCCCTTCAGTGGCAGGTAACTTTTCTGAAGCATCCTCAGGCCTCTCTCCTCCAGCACATGCACGTCAGTCTTGTACTCATAGACAGATCTGTAGGCTCTCACGCTGCTATTGCTTTTGTTGGACATGAGCTGCCATGGTGGCAGCAGGATCACTCCATCCCCTACCCAGTGATTCCAGCAGTGTGGCAGGGACTCAGTTCATCCATCCATCCTTTACCAAATGCCTGCCCTGTCCAGGACTGAGGGACTCTCAAGAACTCTCTGACAGGGAACCTGTCCTTCCCAGAACCAAAGGTAATGCTGCCTCAACCCAGCTACATCTGTACTTCTGAGTCAAGAGGTGTGTGTAAGAAATTACACACACCCAAATGAGCACACCAGTCCCTGACAATAGCACAGCAGACATCCACATTCCTGTCATGTGTCACCCACCCCCGTGATTGCAGTGATCACTTTTCATCATCATGCAGATAACAGCAAGCAGGGGTGAAGCACCTTCACCACCCCCAGTGTGAGAAAGCCTGTGCAACCATCAGTCTGTCTTTCGTGGCTCAGAAATGAGCCTCCACAGCTTGGATGCAGCACAAATCTTAGAGGCAGGAACCATTCTTGGCATTCACGAGAAAGGTGATGCATGTCCTGAGGCAACCAGTGTCCTCTCAGATGAGAGTCAAGAGCTAAGCCTGAATGTACTTCCTGTGTGGTTTCAGACCACCCTCCATGGGCATCCAGTGAAAGCCATCACACCTTTTTCATCACAAGAAAACCCCAAATCAAAGAGATCTGTAATGAGAACACTCGAAAGAAGAAATTCTTGGGGGTTTCTAGCTGCTGTTTGCTGACGCCCTGGTGAAGGTACAGGTCTACCTGCAACACACCCTCCTTCATACCCAGCAGAATGGTGGAGATAAGTGAGGACGGACACATGGGGAATAGAAGACTAATACTAGCCAGGTAATATGAACTATGGCCATGACATAAGCCTAGTTTCCAAGGCCCTGTCCCCTCTCTGGGTTGGACATCTTCCCTAAAAAGTGATAACCATCTTTGTTCAGTTCATGGCTCTTCCTAAACTCACTCCCGAGAATGAGACCCCGCAGGTACCAATTCATGGTTTGCTCAGCTCATCATGGTCGCACAGGTTGTCAGGAAGTAGAGAGGTGGAATCTTTCTGATACCTCCAACAATCATCCGTGTGGAAAATCAACCTGTAACAGGCAAATGAAAAACAACAGCAGCAATAACAACAAAAAGAAAACACTTGGGCAAAAGATCTGAACATATATTTCATCAAAGAACATATCTAACTAGATAGCTGATAAGCAGGTGAAAAACACACCATTAGTCATAAGGGAAATGAGAATGAAAACCAACAATAAGATGCCATCTTACGCCCACTAAAATGACAAATTTAAAAAGACTGACAGTACCAATCATTGGTGAGGATGTGAAACAACTGGGAGTCTCCTACCGCTTATGAAAATGCAAAATGGTACACTTTTCACTTTTGAAAACAGGCTGGCAGTCTCTTAGAAAGCTAAACATGCGTTTGACATACTATCCAGCATTTCTGCTTTTAGGTACTTATCCAAGAGAAATAAATGACTGTCTTTCATTTTTGAAAGAAGCCAAAAATTAAAAAAAAATCAAAAAGCAGGAACCAGAAGCAAATGTCTGCCCACTGTTTAACTGATAAATCAATGTGCTATATCCATGCAATGGAATACTACTGAGCAATAAAAACAAAGTAAGTATTGATACACACGAAGACATGAATGAATCTCAGACACAGTATGCTAATTGCAAAAAACAAAACAAAACAGGCTACATACTACCTGATTCCACTGATAGGAGTCTCTAGAAAAGGTACAATAATAGAGTGAGAAATCAGATCAGTGGTAGTCAGGGGCCAGGGTGAAGAAAGGAGGGTGACAGTAGGGAGAAGTGAGGGTGCTCGGAGGATGGTCTGTACAGTATCACAGTGAATGGTATCTAATTGCTACCTTTGACAAGTCTCATGGACTATAACATTGGAAACTTTTCAAGGCACGCCTCAAGAAAGCTTATATTTTCAAAAAATAGTCCCAAACTTAAGAAACTATATTCATATCCTTTGAAGTCATGACTAGCATATTCAGTAACTATAGGCCAGGAGACCCACATTTGTTAAAATACTGAAATGCTTGCATCCCTGCTGGCAAATCACCACTGCCTATGGCTTTTCAGTGAGCCCTGGGTCCCAGTCCTTGCCTGGGCCCCAGAAGGACCCAGAACCTGAGCAGCAGGGGGCCTTCTGGGCCAACTAAGGCAGACATCATTTTCAAGCCATCCTGGGTAAAAAGATATGGAAAAATGTGGTGCGAAGCTGTGCTCTAACTCAGCTGAGGGCCAGCTAGGCAGCTGCTAGCTCTACTTCCTCCAGATCCTGCATTCTCAACAGGGATGCAACCTGATTCTTGGCAGGGAAGGAGAACAAGAACATCTCATACTTTATAATGGTTTGCAGCCTGAAAGATCCTGAGGACATAAGCAGTTGTCCAGGATATCCACGGCATTAACATTTCACAGTAAGAAAAGAAATATCTAAAAGGCTCCTCAGTATGGCAACAGTGAGTGCAAGATTAAGAAATGACAGTTTATACACAATAACCTAGGTGTTATGGTTTAGATATAAAATGTTCCCAAAAGTCTCACACATAAAAAGTGGGGCCTGGTTAGAGGTGGCGGGTCACTGGGAATGTTACCCAGAGGAGTCTACTCTTGTCTCACCTCCTCCCTTTTCTCTCTGCTTCCTGGAAGCCATGGGTTGAGCAGCTTTTCTCCACCACACCCTTCTGCCATGCTGTGTCTGCATTTGGAATCAGCCAATTATGGACTAAACCCACTGTAAAATAAGCCAAATAAACCTCTCCTCCTTTAAGCTGTGCGTGTTGGACATTTTGTCCCAGCAATGGGAAAGCGATGATTAGACTATGACAGAGTCATGAAAACACAGCCCAGCCCCTAGGCCCAAGGACAGACTTTCCACCTGGGACATCTGCCTACATAGTAGGTCACTGTCGTTGACACAGTCACGTGGGAAGTGAGAGGCCAGCTAGGGATGTCAGGGAGCAAGCAGTCGCTTATACCTATATGGTCCTCCTTCACAGGCCATCACTTCCCAGGAAAGCCAGACACTCACCCTCAATCAGTTCAGCAGACAGACAGGAGGACCCTGGACACCAGTGCCCTGTGGAGCCTCTATTATACATGTGTAAAGATAGTTACAACTGAGACTGCACACCAGCTATGCAGTGAGATGAGCAAAAATCCCAGGATTTCATTCACTTCATTCGCTCAGGTCTCATCTTTCCCTTCTTATCTGCTGCCCACAGTGGCAGAGCTGCACATAGCACACTCACTGTTTCCAGCAGTGTTAAGTAATGAAGACAACTTCCAAATGAGGAGAAATTAAGCGCTGTAGCTGAGTCCCATGCTTTGTCAAACTCAGCCGAGCCACAGCTTCCTTGGGAACATTCTCTTTGCATGCTGATACATTATGACAATCCTATAATTGTTCTTTCCATCTCTCCCAGATATTTAATAACAATGTGAAGTAGGAGTCACAAAGGTCAACCCTACAGTAGAATGAGCATTGTTCTTATTGTCCTTTTCTGAATAACATCTTCCGTTTGCCAGATTGCTCCGTGCCTGTGAGCTCCAGCAGGAGAGGCTCGGTGCTGCTACCAAAGCCATACCACCTACTCAGGGCGAACTATTCTAACTTGCTAATGGTCCAGTGCCACTGTCTTGTCTACATCATCTCTATAAATACACACACACACACACACACACACACACACGTATGCGTGCACATAATTTCCCATGCCTTCAAGCTCATGAATGGAAAGAACAGCAATCACCGAGACGGCAGAAACTAGGTAACAGACATCTGGCATTTTCACTGGAACAGTTAATCTTGTGTTAGGTGAGAAGTGAAATCTCCTTAGGACTTCAGATAAGAGTCACAAATCTATGTTAAAAACAATTTTTACATTTATTCTGAAAGTTCATAATAATTGGCAAATGGAAGTTACTCTCAACAGTGTACAGCATAAGCTGGTGGAACTAGAAGATGCAGGGCCCAGAGCCCTTTTTTCTCCTTGGCATGTTCCAGTGACCCATCTGACCTTGGGAAAGTCAGTTCACCCTTGAGTCTTAGCTGCCAGATCTATATAATGGACTTTATTCACTGCCTAAACCGAGACAGCGCTCTTCTTCATTGGTGAAATCTGTGATTCTCTTTCCAAAGACATACATTACAGGACAGATTTCCTGAATCAGTGGATTATTTGGGGGCCATTTCAATGCAAGGGTCCCTTTAGAAGTCTGCATGCTCAGATAAGGATAGAAGCAATAACATTATAATTCACAGCCTATGTGATGCTCTGAGTAAATGTGCTTTGTGTCTGGATGGACTTGGTTTGATGACTCAGGCACCCTAGAAGAAAGTGACGTAGCCCCAGCAGTCTGTGTCAGAGAGCAGCTTTGTACCTAATCCTGAGGGTATGATAGTTGCTAAGGAACCATTGAGATGCAAATGAATTGGCAAACACTTAGCAACCAGATATCAGAAAAGGGTAGGGAGGGGATGCTCTGAACAAGTTAGTCAGGTGAGTGAAAGGAAAATTACTTTCTCCTGATTAGGAAAAGAAAACCACAGGTTTTCATGCAGAACAGCAGCATTGTTGCTACTATGTTAAGAAAAAAGAAAAGAAAAAAAAAACTTGCTCTTTTTCTGCTTGGCTGAGATTAGAGGGAAGCTGGAGCCAAGAGCAGGGAACTTGGAAGAACAAAGCGTCTTCCTGGGATGAACTCTAAGTAGATTTTAGATGTCTTCTCTCAACTGAGAAAAAGACATCTAAGGTATGAAGGATTTTGAAGATCTACTACTTTATACAAGTACATAGAAGAAAAGTACGTAGAAACCTAGGAAAAAATATTCTGTGCAGTGGAAATTGTGGGCAAGACAAGGCCGCAGTTGATAATAGTAGAAGAGAGGGAACTGAGTCAGCGCATTGTAACAGTGAGCTTGCAATTCCTTCATTCTTGCTCTCTCCTGAGGATTCGGTTCACATGCAAGGTGAAGTTAAAATGCTCTGGTATCTATGTTGGAAGCCACAGGTGCAGTGAGAAGTGATGGCTCTTCACCTATTGTATTTTCATCTTGCCCCACGATAGGGATCCTACCCCTTCGTAGTCTAGATGACATACCCTGGTCTTAAAATCACTTTGCCTATGGCCAAACACCACTGTTGACAACCTATTCATCACTCTGTGTTTGGTTGAAATCCCCAAGAATGTAGGGAACATCTTCATCAAGAAAAGAGCTGCTCAAGGAGCTATCTCCTGCCCTCCCTTCTTGTGTGTTTATTTTCCCATCACCTTCTATCTTCAACCAAGATTATCACTGCCACAGCTGCCACCTTCAGAGTCCATGCTCTCTCTTTTCCTGCACATATTATCACCTCAATATGTCCTCCAATTCAATTACTCCAGGATCTGAGAATGAGAGTAGTGAATAGTAGTCAGTCCAGCGCTCATTTCTGCTGCTACTGGTGACAGCACCATGACATTTTTTAAGAAGCCAGGCTTCCACCATCTCAGCCCAGCCAGCTCTGGCTCATTTTCCCACCCAGCTGTAGGGATGGGTGGCTGCATGATTGGAGCTTGGCCAACGAGTGCACTCTATCATCCTGTTGACTCATGGACAGAGTCAGGACCCAAGGGAGACCAAGGGACAAAACTTGCAGAGCTTCCGCTATAACTACTGGGAATAAGAATTTGTCTTTCTGCTGAAGTTTCAAGAGGATTAGAGTCTGAGGCCCCCAGCAATTGCATGATCATCCTGGGGCGGAGCCTATTTGAGGATGAAGTCAACATAAATGACTCTGTGAGGATTTTTCTCCATTTGTTGCTACAGATCCATCCTCAGCCCTCGCTTCCCCTATGCTGTGTCTCAGAAGACTGACTTCTATGAACTGCATCAACCAGACCTCCAAGCTCCCTGACTTCTTGTTGAGTTCACCCAATGCGAAGTACTGGCAGAGCAGATTGGGGAGGGGGGCAAGGAACTGAATCCTCCTCCCCACCCACTCACATTCTCGGCAACAGCTGTGTGGCACCTCTATGTTAAGGAGCCCCTTTCTTGTGCTGCCTCCCTTGCCAAGCCCTGACAGCAGTGGGAAGCAATGGCTTCCCGCTATTGTCAGACCCTGGATAGATCCCTGCTCTATGTGATCCCTTAACCATGTTCACACCTCCAGAAAAGTAAGCTCTCCTCAGTGAACTCTTTGAGAAGACTATTTTCTGCCAGGTCCTGAACTGGTGTAGACACAGAGGTAAGAAATGAAAACAGACCGAGTCTAAAGAGAGCGCTGCTGTCCTGGGTATAGCCTAACACTAGTCCCAAGCCATTTAGTGATAATAGTGTCAGAAGTCATCCCCTACTCTGGTTTCCTTCAGCTGGAGTTGAACTTCTGTCACTCCAACCAAAGGATACAACTAATGGATCAAGCCTTCACGGAGAGGCCCGGATGGGAAGTAGCTTAGATACGGTCTTCGTGTCTCGCTCCTACCCATCCTACCTCTCTGAAAACACTCTATTCTTCCTCTTCCAAGAAGGCTCACGCACCCGCCTCACACACACATATGTATGTGTCTGTCTCTCTCTTTCTCTCTCACCCACATTCCATATTTATCTATCTCTCTGTCTCACACACATACACTCTCTCTGCCTTTCCCTCTCTCACACACACAAACACACTGTCTCTCTCTCACACACACACACAGGAACACACACATGCTGTCCATCTGTCTCTTTTTCCACACACACACAGACACACACCCTGTGTATGTCCTGTCTCTAAAGCACAATCTTTCTCACACATATACATTCTCTATTTCACTCTCACTGTCTGTCTGTGTCGGTCTCTTGTCTGTCTGTCTGTCCCTTCCTCACTCCCACACACCGTGAGTCTTTGCTTCTCTCACACACAAACACTGTCTCTTTTACACATACGTTTTTCTCTCTCATCTTCCATCACACACACAAACACACACACACCCATTCCTAGAATCCTCCCTGCTAAAGCATGACCCTCTCTCATTTGGCTTCTCCTGGCAGCCAGCATGTAACCACTATCCCACATCTCCCAGTGCCCCTCATATGTCCTACTTCAATTTGTAGTTTGTGAGCCTCTGTCTCCCCCACCAGTCTGTTAATCAGTGAGCTCCTTGAAGGAAAGGTTGTCTGCTTTATCTTCATGTTTTCAGTTTCAAGCATAATGGTTCTTATGTAGATGCTCAATAAATCTGTTTTGAGTATTCACGAACCTAGTGGCTCCTAGGCAAAGTGGACAGCTTTGTTACTCTTCCCAATTTGTTGCCTGTGGAATGTGGGCTCACAAATCTCAGAGTGGCTCAGCCCTCTCCAGACACCCTAAGGGTAGGACCATGCCAATTCTTGAGGCAGCCTCCTCCATCTTGAGTCAGCTTGACTGGACAGAATTCCACAACCAAACCCAAGCCTATCTCCATGCACAATAAGCCTACAGTTGCTTGCCAAGGCTGCCTTCAAGCATGCCTACAAAGGGAGTGATCTTTCCTCCCCTACTTTAAGTTGACCAAGCTTGCACCCAAGATTCTCCATCACATCACTTGTCTGGCCTCTTTGTAGCTCTGTCCTGAAATTATATTATGCATTATTCATCTTCCTCATGACCATGTGTCCATCAATAGGAAGTATGCTCCCTGAAGCTGGAACATCTCTGTTTTGTGCACGCTTGTTGGCACACAATAAAAGATATACCCTATCTCCTCTCCTTTCCTATCCTTCCCCCATGTCCCTTCCTAGTTTTCTCTAAGCCATCTTTCTTCTACTTTTCTTTGGATATTTCAGTTGCCCATTGATATACAACAGGCCAATCCAAAACCTAGTGGTTTTAAACGACATTTTTTTGTTCATGCATCTGCAATTTAGACAGAGCTCATGTGGAAAGTTTGTCTCTTCCCACTCACAGAAAGCAGGGGTGGCTTGGAGAACAGGGTGCAACCCCCTGAAGAGCTGCTCACTCATGTCCAGTATTTGATGCTGGCTGTGGGCTGGGATTTGAACTGAGGCCATACCTAGAACATCTATGTGGCCTCTCCATATCACCTGGGTTTCCATACCACATGGTGGCCGAGTCACAATGACAAGCTTCCCAGGAGAAAGAATGCACCAGGCAGAAGCTTTATTGTATTTTATGACCTTGCCTCCAAAGTTAGGCAGCATAGTTTCTGCCATGGTTCGTGAGTGAGTCACAGGCTGATCCATATTCAAACAGAGAGGAATTAGACTCCATGTTTTGATGAGATGAGCATCAAAAAACTTGCAGACATGTTTTAAACCACGTAGGACATGATTCAGTTTTTAAGTGTTCTGTTGGTCTTTTTTTGCTTTTTATTCATTAAGTCAATACGCACTGACACTTTCTATATGTGTGAGGATGTCACAACAACTGAGAGAGAGCTCCACGTGCAAGGGCTCACAGAGCTGTGGGTATCTGGCAAAATAAACCCTCACCTACAGACCACCATAGAATGTGCCCCAGAAAAGGGAAGCAGAGTCACTCTAGTGGGGTCCATAGAGCCCCAACTCCACCAGCGTGGGGTGAGAGAGGAAGGCTTCCAGGCAGAGATGACCACAGATGTGAATTAGGAAGAACAATCTAGGGTTAGCCCGGAAAAGACCAGAAGGGAACATGTGCGATACAGCGGAGCAAGCAGGTGCAGCCCAGAGTTCCTGGCACAGAAGTGTCAGGGGACCTCTGTGTGGATGAAGAAAGCAATGCCCAGGGCATGGGCAGCGGTGCAGCCCCATGCCCACAGGCATGAGTGGGTACATGTGTGCATGTGTGCAGGTAGGGAGGGCTGAGATGCTAGAATGAAGGAGGGAAACAGGAGGAGCCAGACAGTGGAGAGTCTTGCATTGATCCTGAAGGAAGCCAGCAAGGATGCACACAGGTGGTAGTCAGGTAAAACTAAGTACCAAGCTGTTGTCTGATACAGAAAGTGTTCTGAGCGGTGTCCTCTCAGCCCCTGGCACTCCCCCAAAACTCAGTGGATGATCTGATGATAGTGACATCCCATTCCTTGCCCCCAAAGCGTATGGTATATGCCCCATCATCCAAGACCATTTGCATACACTGCCAAGGGGCCAAGTCCACCCCTGGATCAGCTTCCTGGTCCTGTAGCTATGGCCTCTGGAACAGACTGCCTAGGAAGGGCCAGTGCAGAGTTTAGGAGCAAGAGCGTCTATAAAACTACCTGGAATGAGCCCCCCTTTCCTCTTCTCCCAGCTCACCTCCCAGCTACAGTCTTAGTGCCAGTGAGAAAGACAAGGGCAAAGGTCCTGTGTTGATGTGCTGGAAAAACAGCAAGAGGAAAACAACAGAACAATTAACTGCAGGGCCCAGCTGCCTCTCACAGATAAGCCATTCTCCCTGCTGCTACTGTCGATGAAGTCGCTTGCAATTATTCCTGTCTGCCTGCTCAGCCCACTCCACAATCAGATCCTGAGGTTGGCCACTGTCCACTAAGGCTAGGACGCTGAAGGGTCTCTCTCCTTCCACAGCCTCTCCCACACTCAGAGCTGAGGCTTAGTTCTGCGGTCTTCCTCTGAAGTCTGCACCTGGCCAGGAGGATGGGTGTAGCCAGCACTCAGGAAACATCAGGGCCCCCACTGAGGAAGGTGAGGTAGGGTTGCAGAGAAGAAGCTGTAGTGGCACCCAGAGGTGACCACCTCTCACTGTCCCTTCCTCTGGAAGGTGGGCCTGTGGAGACAGTCCCAGAAAACTGCACAGGGTTCTAGGACCACCAAGGTCCAAGAACTTTTGTCACACAGCAACCATGTAAGCCCCACAGCTCACCAAAGTCAAAGGACACGCTAAAAAAGAAAGCATAATTCCCACCACAGGGGGTCCATAGGACAGGCAATGTGCAAACAGAAAAATGCACGTGGAGAAAGACAAAGGTTTTCCTCCAGCTGCAGAACAGGTGGGGAGGCTCTGCAGGGAAAAAAGGCCTGGGCTTAGAGGCCCAAGTGTGGACCCCCAACAAGGGGACTGTCTGGTACCCTGGATGACACCTGGAAGGCGATGAGCAAACAGTTCATGCTTAATAAATGCGCCATGATTTAACTCACAAATAAGCAACATTAAATGGAAAAATGCTAAAGCCAGAGACCAGGCCTTGGGAATTTCACACTTTGGTCTGAATCTCAGCTCTGAGTTAGTTAACCTCCGCCAGCCTCAGCTGCCTCACTTCTAAAGTGGGAGAAAAAACGCTTGGTCACTAAGGGTTGGGGATCAGTGCATGTGGCAAATACTCAGTGAGTGGACGGGAGCGCAGGCTGGTCCTGGTGCTCATGCTGCTAGGCTGTGGGGTTCCTGGAAAGTCTCTGAGCTTCCCTAAACACCATCACCAGTTCTGCTCCTGACATGTGAACATGCCAAGACCACATACAAGCCTGACCCTCACTGGCTCCCAGAAGCTTAAAGGGGTCCAGAGTAAGTCCCAGAGACCTGAGAAGCTAATGCCAGGCTACGGCCCCCTCTCTTGGCCCCTCCTGTCCTGGCCACCTGCCTCTACCCATTTCTCTGCTCATTATCACCTCCACCGGGGGATGAAGAAGCAGAGCAAGGAGGTTAAATTCAGACCAGTCATTTTGTCACTTGCTGCCAGAAAGCAGGAGGGGAGAGATGAGAGCTGCAGGGCCTCAGGTGTAATCTCTAGGCTGAAATGAGTCCTGGTAATTCTCAGGAAATCTATATTTTTCCACGTTGGCTCAGGTTTGTTACAGGGAACTCTGAAGGAACCTTCCATAAGCCACCTCCTTAAGCAGCTGCTAATGGTGTTGTCTGCAGGTGCTGGGATTTCACCTGACCTAAAGAAACATCTGTACTTGCAACAAAGGGGAAAACGGGGCCTTCTCTTTCACTACCTTTTGTTCCCTTTAGTAAGTGTGTCATCCTGATACCCTCCTCACCAGCAGGGTTATTATAGCGTATGGTAGGGACCCAGATCTTCAGTTCAGGGCATCTTCCCACAGCTAATGCTCTGGAAAACAAGTGAGCAGGTGAATAAGATGCTTACCTTGGCCAGGCGTGGTGGTGCACGCCTGCAATCCCAGCACTTGGAAGGCTGAGGCAGGAGGATTGTTGCAAGTTCAAGACCAGCCTGGGCTACAAAGTGAGCCCAAGGCCAGCCTGAACTGCATAGTGAGACCCTGTCTCAAAAATACAAAAAAAAAAAAAAAAATGCTTTTTCTGACCTGGAACACCAGGGCATAATGAATGAATTCGTTTGGTAGGCTGTGGAAATGAATTCTTCTCATTCACAAAGTTAGAGGCAAGCTTAACCAGCTGCACTGAGAGTCACCTGGCAGCTAATTCCTCATGACACCAGTAGGAGATTCCTAGGGCAGGGCCTCCCTCATGGAGGGCACTAGGCCAGGGACCGAAACTGCTGACCACACAGACCTACCCCACCTCCTCAATTCGCCAGAGTCACCTTGCCCCAGATGGAAATTATCTACAATTGTGGATGCCACTGCCCCTATCCTGAGTGTGACCCTACTCCAAGCTCCTGCTGTCTCTATAATAACCATCCCCAACCTGACTCAATGAAAAAACAAAGTCACAGGGAAAGTAGGGGTGGGGGCAGGGAAGCTAAACAGGCATCTGGCTGCTTCTTGGGTCTCAGGTCAGATGGAAAGCAGTTTCCATCAGCAAAAAAGAACTCACCCCCTGCCC
>RJWT010042195.1:0-12187 GCA_004365215.1 Cuniculus paca
TGAGGTATACTTAGAAAAGGAATGAGAGAGAAAGAATGATTGGACTCTACGGGTGGAGGTTGGTTGGTTTATTGAAGGTTAAGATTTTTGAGGTGGGAAAGTGTCAGGAAATTATAATAATGAGGATGTGCCAAGAAAGTGGCTTGGAGATGAAAACCGTTGAGTAGTGGAAGTTATAGAAATGTGTCTGGATGTTGGAGTTGTGAACCACATAGACACTGTGGGCATGTCAAGTGATGGTGGTACTAAAATTTGAAATAAAGTGTATCGCAAGTGCCAAGGACCTGAACAAAACTGGAGGTCTACTGATTGGACTGTTGAATCAGTAGGGAGGGTTATATAGCTTTATAGAGTTCACCACAGAGACTGAAGGGGAGGAGTAATGCTTTGCAAGCAGTGCTGGGATGTGTAAATGGTGCTGACATGTTCTCATTCTCTCTCTCTCTCTCTCTCTCTCTCTCTCTCTCTCTCTCTCCCCCAACTCCAGTCCTCTCTCTCCCTGAATCTCAGCACTCTCCTCAACACCTCTAGAAAACTTGTACAACATAGTAATTGGGAAAATATTCATTCTATACTTATGAGGGCCAAAAGGAAAGAAATGGCAACTCTGTTTTAAAAGGAATGCACAATTATGTAGATCTTGTTCAGATAGAGTATGGGTTCCAGAGGACTCAGTGGAAAGATAATAATGCACAGATTATTCAGTGGAGGAACATCAATTGTGCATTGGGATCCTTGTTCAGGAGAAACACAGGACAAAAGTCCTGCAAGGTTATCTCCCTCTGTTCCCTAACAGGAACACTGGTTATTGATTTGCTTGACTCACAGTCATTGAAGATTTGCTGTATTCCTGACATCATGGTCAAGCACATTGCTTCCCTAAAAAGTCTTTCTATGCAGGTCCAAGCTCTGACTGTTCTTTAGGATTCATTGGCATTGAGTATTTGTTTACCAGAGTTTTAAGTAGAACTTTGATTTTTTTTTCTTTAAAGTGCTTTGCTTCATTGGCCAGGCTACACACTTTGTGAAAGTTAGTGGTATAAGCATTAGGTTAGGCCTAAGCCAACTTGCAAATGTCTGGAATGCATGTCATTTTCTGGTTTGATAATGCTTGGTTAAGTGGTCAGTATTGTGCCAATTTCAGTCAGTAGTGTAATGCATATTAAAAACAGATAAATCAGGAGTCAGAAAGGCCATAAAAGATCAACCCATCCAAGCCAGTTTTATCCTGCTCTCATTAAAATCATGAGAATAGCAAGGCCCACGGAAATGAGAGGTCATGCTGTAGGTAGAGATGACTGGTGTCAGAGGCAGGGATCTAAGCCAACCCCCTAATTCCTACTCCAAGACTCCTCCTATGCAGAGCTCTAGAGATATTTACTATTAATCATAAACCAATGAAGCAAACCAAAACAGAAGCCTTTCTTTTTTCAGCCCAGAAAAATGATGTCTGTGTTTTGACTACTGTCTGGTGACATACTGTCCCATTTGAATCTTTGGATTTTCTTACAGATTTGTGATTACTCGGCCAACCAATGAGTTTAAGCTGCTGTCCTCAGATCTTGTATTTTGTGCTATCCCTTACAACACTACCTGTTACAAAAAGCATGATGTTTCTACATCTCAAAATCATTATGAAATTATTAATGTAGTACCACTGGCACCAGACATGCCACCAGATACAGACTTTCCTCCTCCTACAAGTGCCCCTGTGGAAGAGGACACATCACAGCCATGGTTTTCCCCACTTGACTTCTGAAGCCAAGAACATTCTGAGTTTCTAAATTTCAGGAAGCAGTGCTGAATCAGAGTGGCAAACAGCCTACTCCAGAAACTTCTAGATGAAAAAGCAAAACAAAATAGAAAGGAAAACATGAAGGAATTTCTAAGTGAGGATGCTCGTCATACTCCACGCTAAACTGGACCTATTGATATTCTCCACAAGGTCTTAACCTACTACTTACAAAGCGTCTCTAGCGATAAGGACTTTGAACCAGGAAAATAAAATGGAAGCATGCCATTTCTGTGCCCATTGCTCAGTGGTTGATCAGCAAGCTTGCATTGTTTTGGAAGAGACAAAACTCTAACCTTGTCTCACTGGATCTGGTATGATAAACATATGATAAGTATCATTAAAGAAAAGTTCGTTGCTTTGTTTCCCTTGAGCAGAAAATGGATCAGTATGAGCTGTATTACAGAAGTCCTCCAGATGGAGATATGCTGTTGAAGTTGGAAACCAATTTGTTTATAATTAAGACCTAGGGATATGTCTGGCACATAGTACATGTTTAATAAGAAGGAACATTCAAGTAGCTTGAAATAGGATGCCTGGATGAAGTCAGGTAGATTGAAATAGGTAACCTTTTAAATCTCCTAACTGAGGAATAGAAACACTATTGCATGAATGGTTTGCAACAGTGCTCCATATTCTATGTTCCAATCTACTGCTTTATAAATTTCATCTTCGGTTAAGTCATTTTACATAGATGTTACTCTGTTAGCATAATAAGCAAAAGTTCAGCACATTCAGGAAATAAATATTCACTTCAAATTGGTATGAATCTTATAATGATGAGATTGGTAAGCAAACCCTTCTTACATTATAGATACAACATAGATAGGAAAGAAGGAGAAAGAAAATTATATACCACGTTTCTCATAAATTGTTTTATATAACATTAAAGGTACACCTTATGTTATTATCATCTTTAACTATTTGGTATTATTATCCATTTCACAAAGGAAGAAACAATGTCACACATGTGTCACTAAATAAAACAAAACACATCCAGTTAAATTTGAATTTCAGATAAACAAAAATATTTTTAGTGTATGTCCAAGTTGCATCACTTACTATTAAGTGATCAAATCAATATTCAAACTTGGTTTGATTCTAGCAATTATATACATTATACCTTCAAACATATAAATGAAATGAACTAAAATAAAGCATCATAGGAAGTAAATACTCTCATTAGTTAAGCTTTAATTATTAAGTAAACTCAGTCTATGTGAAAAGGAAAATAATCATAAGAAGAGTTTCTCAGAACCTAGCAAATCCTTTTTAAAAAATTTTTGAATTATACCTTTCATCTTCATCCTGCTCCCTTGACCTAGACCTTCCATATTCAAAGTAATACACAGCTTTCTGCAATTCCATATTTATGCACATCAAAAACTTAAGGTACTGTCTCTTAACATACAAATAACTGAATACTCACCAATAGCTTAACCCACAAATAATCTAATTTCCAATAGAATAGAGCAGATTGAGTGAGAAATATTTTATTTTCCAGTGTTTTATAGAATGGTTCCAGAAATATGGCTAATGAAATATTAAGTGAAAGCCAATATGTGATCCTTCATATTGCCAGTCTCAATAAATAAAACAGTTTCCCTAACTTCAATTCCAAGTGTTCCCATGACTCCAGATTCAAGCTCTTCACTTCTAAACGGCAACATTTTATCATGAGTCACAACACTAGATCTTTTGGTAATATGATGGATATTTATTTCATAATAGTTGTTTAACATGTATTAATAGTAGAATCAATATGAATGGAACTTAATTCAAAAACAATATGTGGGTTAATATTTACAATTTTTTGAGGCTATAGCATTTTCAAAGAAGTGTATATGCGTATATTTCACAAAATTCATCACAAGTCAGCCTATATTCTATGCATGGTTTTCTAATCCATAATGTGGACTTTTTGTAACCAGAAGAGTAGTTACAGAAAAAACACAGGGTGAGGAATCAGGTGAACTGAATACTTGTTTTCGATAACCCATTAAAATGTTTTTCTTATCTTAAACCTTTCTCACCTCACTTTACTGTTCATAAAAGGAGAATGTTTAACTAAAATATTTTGAAATTACTTCTGTCTTTATTTATCCTACTGACATGTTCCTTATCTTACTTTCTACCAGACACTGGGCTAGAAGCCTGGGTACAGCGATGACCAAGACAAAGCTGCCTCCTTCTTGGGACACACACACACTCTAGTTGAAAGAGGTAGGAAATAAGAGCGAATCAACCAGAGGGGATGAGTTGGGGCAGGCAGGCAGGACCTGATCAAGAGATTCCATTGACTGCAGAAACAGATTACATTGTATTCTCACTGAACCAAGCAGCAGTGAAGGTGTCTATGAGAGCCACATGACTAGCAAGTATGACTGTTTAGTTGGTGGCTGAGGTTATGTTACCGGAAGCCATAGGATATAGATAAACACCAAGAATAATTAACCATCAACTGGGAAGGACCAGTCAGTCTGTGAAAGAGACAGTTGATTCCTTTCACTGGCCCAAGAAAGGAGCAAGAAAATTTATTTTTGCTTAAGAATCTGGATATGAAAACATCTACTATGAGAAATTGAAACCCCAAAGTCATATCACATGCAGCAATAGTAATCAAATTTACACCATTTGTGGCAGAAATGTAAAACAAGAAATACTGGGTGAAAAGTCTGACTACAGTCCAGTGACATGAGACAACTGGTTGGAAGAAATAAATAATCTTCACAACAGAAGATTTCTACAACCCCGGGCACACAGGACTCCACCAGGAAAAAAGAAAACTAAATTCAGTACTTTTAAAATATGAACAAGTCTTCAAATCTAGAAATAAGAAAATAAAAGTGACATGAGGAAATTATCCCCTTAAGTGAAATTCAGGAGACAAATCAGTTGAGAAGGATAGCATGACCCCAGACTTTGGATAGCAGAACAATCTGAAAAAGACCCCAAAATTGATATATTTAATATGATGAAAATGGTTAGAACATGATTAGAAGTCTTAAGAAAAGGGAACTGTGAAAAAATGAACAGTCACAGTTGAAAGAATCAAACTTCCAGAAATTGTTAATTAAATTAAAATTCAATGTATAAGTTGAGCAATAAATTAAAAATAAATTTGAAGAATGTGTCTAAAATGCAAAGGTAAGAGACTAAACAAATGAAAAAATATAAGAGGTTTAAAAACACAAAGGAAAAATGAAAAAGTACAATACACAAGTAATCTAATTTCTATAAAGACAGAATAAGGAAAGTGAAAAATAGTGTAAACTTTTTAGAACTCATAAAACATAAAAATCCTAAGAAGTTCTATGCAGGAAAGTTAAAATAAATTTATATGCACATATAACCATATCCAAAAATCAGACAAAAGTCAAGTTTCCTAAAAAGGGAATTACTATCGGGAAATTGAGAGATAAAAAAGATAATGTACCTGTAAAACCAAAATTGAGAAAAACAACAGGAGGTGTAAAAGTTGGTTTACCATACTATCAAAGTTACTATTCAAGCTGGGCCTGGTGGCGCACGCCTGTAATCCCAGCACTTGGGAGGCTGAGGCAGGAGGATTGTTTTGAGTTCGAGACCAGTCTGAGCTACAAAGTGAGCTCAAGGCTAGTCGGAACGGCATAGCAAGACTCTGTCTCAAAAAGACAAGGGCCAGGGAGTTAGCTCAGTGGCCTAAGTGCCTGCCTGGCAAGCATGAGGTCATGAGTTTGATCCCTGGTGCCGCAAAAAAAAAAGTTACTATTCGAAAGGAGAGGGTACAAAAGACCACAGGTTTAAAGATCGAGGACATATAACAGAGATTTTTACTAAAAGAACTACCACAGATGTTTCAGTAAGAAGAGATGGAAATATAAGGATGGAGAAATATATAAGAAACAATGAAAAAAATAGAAAATTATTGTAAGTAGATCAACTATAACAACAATGCAGTAGCAATGATTTGGGAAAGGTTAAAACCAAATTAGAACATAAAGAAATAATAGGGGATATGAGAGAGATGATCTAGTAAAAGTGTTCTAAAACTGTGGAATTGTTCAGGAAAAGGATAGAGATAATGATTAACTAGTATGGGTTAAAGCTGTGATGCATGTAAAAATTGGAATAATAAATTATAAAAGAACAAATGGAAGACCTATGACTTCTAAACCAGTCTAGAGAAAGTAATCAGTAAAATGACCTAAAAATGGAATTCAAAAATGTTGACCCAATCCACAAGAATCCAAGATTATACTTTAGTAAAATACTTTAAAAATGATAAATGGGAAACAAAATTTAAAACTAGTAATGAATGCAAACATGTGGTATTAAATAGATATAAATGGGTCAATCTTGTTAAGTGAAGAAATTTTCAAGTTTTTTTAATTATATGCTATTTATAGCAGAAAATATGATTTAGAAAATGTGAAACTGTAAAGAGGTAGACACTTGGCATAAGATGAAGTCTATTTTAAAACAAAAATTGTTAGTAAAGAATATAATTGCATTTTGTAATCTTAGTTGCAATAGTTAACAGTGTAACGATTCTGAACTTTTATGCATATTACATGATTTTAAAACTTGTTAAACAAAAACTGACAAATTAAAAAGAGAAGTTGTCCAAACCACAATTCTGCAGAAGTATTTTAACAAATTTTTCTCTGAAACAATCAAATCAACAGAAAAAAAAGTACATACATAGAGTAATATGAACTTCATGGTTAACTAACTTGAGCAAATGGATGATGGTAAGTATAGAAATAGTGTTTATAAAGAAATAATCACTATTCAACCAAGTAACAAATACATATTTTCCTAGCACATGTACATTTTAATTTCCCCTGTAGTCATCACCAAAGCTAGTCTCTATCAGTCATTTGAGGTTCTTCAAAAATTAAAAATAGAATTAGCATATAATCCACTAATCCCAATTCTAGTTGTCTGTTTGTTTTTTGTGGCACTGGGGATCCAACTCACAACCTCGCACTTACCAGGGAAGCTCTTACGCCATTGAGCTAAATTCTCAGCCCTCTCCCACTTCTAGTTTTCAAAAACAAAAAATGAAAGCAAGCTCTCAAACGGGATTAACACAGCCAGGCTCGCTGCAACAATATTCACCATACCCAAGAGTTGGATACAACTCAAATGTCTGCTGAGGAATGGAGAAGAAAAATGTGATATATACACATAACGAGGTTGTATTCAGCTTAAGAGGAGAAATCATGTTGTATGCTACACCATGGTTAAACCTTGAGGACATTATGCTGAATAATCCAGTGTAAGCCATACTGCATGACTTCATGGGCGTAAGGTGCCTAAGGCAGTCAGACTTCTAGAAGCAAAAGGCAAAATGGTGACAGCAGGGGCTGGGGGAGAGAGAAAGCGTTCACAGTTCAGTAGGTCTACAGGTTCACTTTTCCAGTGTATTTTTGACCACAATCTTTTGAAAACTGTGTTATATATATAATCAGGAGAAAGAAGTAAATTTATGACCTTATATTCTTGTATGGAAATAGATGAAAGATTAAAAATTAATGAACTGATTGCTCAATTTAGTAAATTAGAGAAAGATTACTAAAGTGGCATAAATCTAAAGAGATTTTGCATCAGCATCTGTATTTCCCAATTACTTGGCTGGAATTGGAAACTAGCACATAAATCAAAAGTCCACTTTGCTCAATATCTAACCATTTGTTATTTCAAGACATAGTAAAAATGTCCTTTATCAAATGAACTGTTTTTGTTCAAATAGCTTAAAGCAATGATGAAGCACTATTTGAACAGAATTGAGAAGTAGGACCACGAGGTTAAGATGAAGACGTTAGACACAATATGTGAAAATCTTTAGGATCTACTGTTATGTGATCCTCAAACCAGCAATACCTATACACACATATATAGGAATGTGTAATACATGCAACATATATGTGTCATGTATTGCATGTACATGCATGTAGTGTGCATGCAGCACATATACACAGATATGTGTGTATATAAAAATACGCAAGCATACACAAATATGTATAGTGGTTTCTGAAAAAAAAAAGATCTGGAGGTTTGTTTTGAATGAAAACTACCACCCTCAACATTTTGCTATTTGCGTGTTAACTTGCATTTAGGACTATAGTACATCCCAAAACCTCTAATTCATTACAGAATCCTTGTTCTGGGTTTTATCAAACTGAAGGGATTAAGGGAGGCTGTGGTTCAGTGAGGTGGGTGCCTATTTTCCTACCAGGACAGTCACCTATAGCTCAAAATTTGAAAGTTATTTCTTCCAGGCCAAAGAAATGAAGAACTCAGCCTCCACTGTTATCTTCCTCCTGTTTCTTGATTTGCATGCATGGGAGTGTGGGAAAGGGGGAAGGAAGAGAGGCATACAGGAAGCTAGGACTGCTGGGGCGAACAGGCCCTAACACTAATTAGGTTTGAAAGACTGTAGGATAAGCCCTGCCAATGCATGCTGAGAAGAAAGGAACCTAGGCATCGGATGCTAAATTCAGACTAAACCCATCACGAATACCCTGGGGATGTCACGAGGTAAAACTGACCATCTCTTCCATTTGCAATCATTAGTAGGTGAGATGCTTCTGTAATTTTACAGGAAAACCAGTTAACAGATCCATGAAGTTGGGTAGGGGTGCGGGATGGGAATGCCCAGACTTTTGTTTGACAGCTTCTGGACTGCTGGACAACTTCTGGACTTCTGACCACTGCCTCTTCCAAAGGCAGGAGAAGAAGCGACTTCCTATGAGATAGTGACTCTAGATCAGGTGAATGGTTGAAGTCAGTCTACTCTCTGCTTTAATTTACTTTTTTTTTTAGCTACCTAAACTGGCCTTGCTATAACCCACTGGGACTTGTTTCCTTCTGTCTAAACTGTGGAAGTGCTAACCAGCTCTCTCACCCTCGCCTGCCTTCAAGAAAACGTCTTGGCAGCGTTTCATCTTGCAAGAAAGTGGGAAAAGACCAGTAATGCATCAAGAAGGAAATACAGAAGGGTCACTCTTCTCTTGTATTTAGTGCTCAGCCCCACATATTTTTCCCTACTCCCATCCTTTCTCTTGCCTTTCTCTCACCGTGAAAATTTTTAGCAACTATTCTACATTCACTACTTTATTTCCACACTTCGGATTTTCTTCTTAAACCACTCAACACTGGCTACAAACTCTTATTATTCTATTAATAATGCTTCTTTCTAAGATTATCAGCTACATTTATGTTACCAAGTATGGTAGCATATTTCATACTTGCCTGGCTGGATCCCCATGTTCAAACACTGGCTTCCATAATGCGACAGTCTTTTTGTTCCCCTGCACTACTCCGTGTGTTCTCACACTGCTTTCTGCTCTCCTTTCCTACAGCTCAATTAGGTATTAGCATGACTCCAGTCTTAACTATAGATGCTCTTCTGTTTTTAACTTTCAAGGGTCCTGTAGTTTGTTAGGTTTCTGGTATTATACTAAAACATTTAATAATCAACAAAAAGACAAAAGGGTTATTTTGGCTCACTATCTTGGAGGTTTCAGTCCATGGTTACTTGACCCTCTTGCTTCTGGGCCTATGATGAGGCAACAGATCATAGTGTGAAAAAGAATGGCAAAGGAAGATGCTTAACATAGCAGCCTGGAAGTGAAAAGAGGACTGGGGATCCCATACCCACTCAAAAAGCAGACCTCCAAAGACCTACTCTCTTCCCACTAGGCTCCACCCCCTAAAGTTTCCATCACCTCCCATAACACCACAGGCTGGAGACAAAGCCTTCAGTACTACAGCCTTCAGGATAGTCAAGATTCACATGATAAGCACTTAATAATTCAGATAATCGAGAACTGAAGAAGGTATAATTTAAATTAGAAGGACAGAGGCATTATTGTCCCTCTAAGCATTATTGTCATGCAAGAATGTGAAACCAATTTTCCAGATTTATTTATTTTTAAAGAGAAACTGGGAATTCTGACTTCAATTAAAAATTGTTGTACTTTCATATTTTTATTCATAGCTATGATAGAGTAGCAGAAACCAAACAACTCTCACTATAAGAAAAAAAATAGAACCAGCTAAAATCTGTTTTAAATTGAAGTAATCACAAAGAAACAAAGCCAGTAAAAACTCAACAGGCTAAAACTCAAGAAATTATTTTATTTATTTTAAAATAAAAATGGGCTACTTGAAACATAAAGCTTTAGATTAAATACTATAATGAAGCCCAAGTTGTAGGATGCTTATGAGACATAGCTTAAATACATGCTAAGTGAAAATAAAGTGGAAGGGAAGCATAAACCGTACAGCAGCCATTACTTCTAGGGTGGAAGGGAAGCACTCAGCTGCCCCATACTGAGATACAGACACAGCTAGGTGTGGCTTCAGCTCATTGGACATCACAGAAGCTTGCCAAGGGCTGAAACTTCTTGCTAGAAATCCCCTACTTTAGTGCTGGTAGAAATCCCTACTTTCGTGAAGTACAAGTTTCTGGAATGCCACCCACTGATGCACTGGTAAAATTTTCTAGAAAGTTCCCTTTTCAGTTAAGTGGGAATGAAATAGGCACCAACATCGCAACTTTGTTCATGTCTTTCATTGTGACATTTGTTTGCACCGTTCATTCAGGCATGGGTATTCCTGGTTTACTATCTTATAGAGGACTGGAAACTCCAGCAACTTCTACTTAGCTTTTTTTACCATAATGTCATTCACCCCCATGAGTCTAGGGTATTAATCTATGTATTCTTCCGATTTCCAAGTCTGTCTCTTCTGACTACATGTGCAAAAACTGTTGAGAGTAAAATCAAAGGTTGAGTCAACTAACAAACTGGTCCAGTGAGAAACCCAGACTCCAGCCAAGAATCCATCCATTACCTTATCATCTCAATTCCACAAGTGGAGTACAGTGATATTAGCGTCCCTCAGGAATTAGAGTAAATGCAGAAGCAAAGGCTAGATCTTTGATAAATCTGAGTGTTTCCTTTCCCATAGGGTACAATTACTCTTAGGAATGGCCTGTTCATGTCCAGAGTTAAACTCTATTTTAAAAAAATAAGCCTACATATATAGAGCCAAAAGAGTGATGTAAGTCCTACATATATGGAGCAATTTAGAAATTGTTAAAAAATAATAAAGGAAGGCCCATGAGAGATAGAAATGATATAAAGAGAGCATAAAAGGATTATGAGTGTTGGAACTCTATTTCCAGACTTCTATTTTCACATTCTTTATTAATCATTTTTGTTTTTGAAGAATAAAAATTTTGTAACTACTATAGGAAACATGCATAATACCATCATTTGTAAGAGGGGTTTCATTGCACTTTATGTTTTTCAAATAAAAATAATTTAAAAATTAAAAAATTTTAAATCTCATCGGATGCTGAACACGAATTTTATTCAATCCATCCTCTTAGTAGTGTTGTCTAGAGGTTGACATGAATTTAATATGCATCCTTCTAATATTTTTATTATACTTTTACACACATGGATATGTTTATATATTATATATAGCTGTAAATACGTAAAAATATAATTATACTAACTTTTTACTCCACATATTTCAGACTTACTGATTGAGACATATCTGTGTGTATATATTACTACCTAAATCCACCAGAACTGTTTAAAATGCTAACCAGAACTCTTTAAAATCTACTCTTTTACATCTGCATTTTTGTGTTTTAAAATTCAATGCAGTAGAAATGATAGAAATAACATGAATATTATGAAACATAATAATATCTTTGAACCCATCAACAAACTTGAGAATTAAAACACTTAATAGTTAACAACTATTTCTGCATGATATTATATGGCTTTATCATACATGTACCCTGAAATGATTTTTTTTTTTTTGCAGCACCAGGGATCAAATTCATGACCTTGTGCTTGCCAGGCAGGTGATTTGGCCACTGAGCTAAATCCCCAGCCCTTGTGTTTTTGAGATAGGGTCTCACTGTGCTGTTCAGGCTGGCCTTGAGCTCACTTTGTAGCCCAGGCTGGTCTTGAACTCACAACGACCCTCCTCTCTCAGCCTTCTGAGTGCTGGGATTACAGGCGTGCGCCACCAGACCCGGCTTGTGCCACCAGACCTGGCTTGTTTTTACTTTTGTGAACTTTAAAGTCTATTATGTTCTTTGAGGACTTGTTTTCTCAGTATTGTTTCTGAGACTAATTTGTCATGGTATGGTGCTTGTGTTTCCTTCATGTTGACCACAGCATACTATTCCACAGAGTGAATATAACACAATAAAACCATTTTTGTGTCAATAGCCATTTCAGGTTTTGTTTTATTTCAGTTAGCATTTTAAACAGTTCTGTAAATTTCTACTAATAAGGCATACATGTGCAATATCATCAAAAGAAGGTATATACAGGAATATAAAAATGTAATTGCAGGGATAGAGCAAGTGGATCATCAACA
>RJWT010042196.1:0-12173 GCA_004365215.1 Cuniculus paca
TAGTGAGACCCTGTCTCAAAAAGTCAAAAACTAAATAAATAAATAAATCATAAGCCAGGTGGCAACTGTTTTCTAAAGTATTTTATTCACATGTGCTTGGAGCATATGACTGCACTCATAGTGTAAGGCCACACTAATAAAAGATACGTAAGGTGTCAGTATTAATATTAATGACAACACTCTCAGCAGATTCGACTTTGGCTTCCCAGATTTTTGGTGGGTGTTAGCTGTCACTGTTGGGGTTCTCACATTCTATTTTCTTTTCATCAGCCATTGTAGCAATTGGGATTTGTTGAATCTATCTGACTGAGCTATCATTGAAGGGTTTGAAGAATAGAAAAAGTTATACTCCAGCTATTTAAGTGCCTTGTGCTGATTCCCACTGCCAGAAACTGATTTCAGAAGCATCCCAAAACCTGGAAAATCTCATCGTTTCTCCTCAAGTATTAATCCTCAAAAATAAAACTATGAGAAGCTGATTGTTGTTTGCAGCTTGCCAGTCAATACTGTGTTGACCGTTGCATGCAAACTTTCTCTTCATCGTCTCTCAGCAGACAGAGTAGAAGAGAGATGGCTTCATGGTGTCTGCAGGGTTTGCCAGTATTCTCAGGTTATTGGTAGAAGACAAAAACAGCAGATTAAATTTTCCCATCTAATTTTAGTCCCCTACTCCTGATGATTCCACATTGACCTTTGTTAGAAAAGAAAATGTGCCTTGACCACTTTCTTCTAGGTTCTCACATTTAGCAGTCTCTCCTTTGGAGAGTATGAGGACATTTATTTTCCCATAGTTTGTTGTTGTGGTTGTTTTAACCTGCACCTGTTGACCAAAGGATTGACCTTGTCAGCTGGTAATTAGTAAAACAGAAAAGAGGTGTGATGACTCAACCCCTGGGGGTGTCCAGAGTGGGTTGCAAGGGGCCGTTTCATTCATTGTTTGGTCAGGATCCCCATCGTGGAGGAGCTATGTGGTCAGACATGATTGGCAGCTCTCCGGAACATGTGGCTTATGGCATTGTCACTTACATTAGTTTTCTCTGACGCCTTTGTTGCAGAAAATGAAAGCTGCCTTGCAGGAGACTGCCAACCCAGAAGCAAATTCGGGAGGGAGTCACAAAAGAAGCACTTTTTAAATTTGTATGATTAGAAAATATGTTTGCACAGTTTATTTCAATTCACCATTCAGTTCCCAGTTTGGTACAGCTTGTTCACAAATGTGTTGCAATTTTCTTTCCTGGAGCATGTTGAGTAATTGTAGATGAGTTTTTATTTTAATAAGTTCTTGTCACTTAGCTTGTTGGCAGTGGATTATGTGGTCAAAACCTGGGTATCCATTGTCCTCAGTGTTCAAAGTAAAAATTAGAAGTTTCCAGTCTTCTGCAAAGGTATCAGTAGCTTCTTTGATGGGACAAGGGGAAACCTGAGGCCCAGGATCCTGGAAGAGCAGTTGCTACCAAGCCCCTGTTGTTTCAGCTCTAAAGACTGGAACAAGATAGTCCATGATAAATCCCCTGTACATATATGCAGATTCTGTGGATGGGCCTTTTTTCTGCCAAGTAGATTCATAGCTTCTGTAAGAAGTATCTAATATATTCTCAGGGACATCATTTCCTCTAAGATTTCAAAGTCCTTTTTCCATATTAAACATATTAGATCACTGACACTATTAGGTATATTATGCTACCTACAGAAATGCTTTCATTAATTTGTTATTTGCTGTTTTATTCTAGGCATTTTAATGGGTTTATATTTAAACAGCTGACTAAAGACATTGCTTATGTTACTCCATGTCTCTAAGAAAGCCATGCATTCTATTTTCCTTTGATGTCAAGTAAAAGTTTTATCTCTAAGTGAGCTCACATATGAATACTTTTGTCATATAGTAAGTACCATGATATTTCATGATACCTTCTAGGCTTGGCTTTCAGGACACTTAAAAGAACCTTTCAGGACTCAGAAGTAACTAGCAAGAGTGGTGAAATGTTATCCTACTCTTTTTTCCTAAATCAGTTTTTCTCATATTGTAAAACACCTGGGATCCACTTTCCTGCTTGTGAACGTTGAAATTAATGGTAGAGTTAATAATATCACACAAAGGATAATTTTTCCAACAGAAATAAGGAAAGTCTTATTATCTAGGTAATATACAATCACCACCCACCCAGGTGCACTTCGGAAAACAAGTTGTCTTCTTCCACTAACGTATTTGCTACTTACTCTTTCATTTGGTGGCTGCTAACACTTGCTAATAGCCTGGGAGTTCAAAAGATTTGTGTTGGTAGAGCTCACATTTTTTTCTGCAA
Organism: Cuniculus paca; assembly: GCA_004365215.1. Classification (NCBI taxonomy): domain Eukaryota; kingdom Metazoa; phylum Chordata; class Mammalia; order Rodentia; family Cuniculidae; genus Cuniculus; species Cuniculus paca. The sequence continues at coordinate 2,304 of RJWT010042196.1, forward strand.
ATTGGGGTCTGCCATCCTTCAGTTTGAGTAACAGAGTACTTCAGTGGGGTTCACAGAATACTTCCACACCAAAGGAACATGGCTTCAAAATCCCTGACCTAAGTGGGTTTTGATTTTCATTTGCTGGTTTAACTATTCTTTGTGTTTTAATACTGTAAATAGCCATAGACTTTTAGAAATGGGAAGTGTAAAGTATATATTTCTTTTGTTGTCTCGAACATCAATCAGTAAAGAAGATCCCTGAGGGACCTGGTATATCTGAAGATCTAGAGCCAGAGACTTCTTTGGTTTTTGGAGATAGGGTCTAACCCACCAGCTTTGAACTCACTATGTAGCTCAGGTTGGCTTTGAACTTGTGATTTCCTGCCTCAGCCTCCTGGGTGCTGGGATTGCAGGCGTGTACCACTACACCCAGTTGAGACATGTGTATTCCTTTTCCTATAAAAAAATAAAATTTCAAACAAAATAAGAGAATAGCAATAGTTAATATACTGAATCTTACTCTTAAAAATAGCTACTTAGAGCACAAGACATAGATTAAAAAAGACTTCTTTACAAAAGAGAAACCAGTAATAGCATAAATTCTTTTCAGTGAACTAAAGAGAAACTAGTAATATAAATGAAACAAGTTAGCATATAATAATTTTTTTTAAAAATGAAATAGGTAATTCTCCCTACCTCCTATTTGCATTTTATGAGACATAGATATTCTTGTAAGTCATAAGATGGTTTAAATTTTTTCCATGTATTTATTTTGTCATTTTCATGATGGCTATATCTGAGGTAATTAGGTGGAAGATTTCCTTAACACTTGCTACGTTAGCTTATGTTACATATCAAGATATTCGAAAAATTAGTGGCCTTAAAGACCAAACTGTTATAGTTGTGAAAGCCCCTCCAGAAACAAGACTTGAAGTGCCTGACTCCATAGAGGTAAGGAGACGGCGGCTTTGTGTATTTGCAGAGACCTTGGAATGCCTGAAGTTGAAGAGTCACTGACTCGCGGTGAAAGTGTGACCTGTTCTAAGAATTTGATTGTTGTTTCCCATTTCTTTTCCTTACCCCTAAATTTTAAAACATTTCTACTGTTTATTGTTTTTTGAATGTCCAAAAAGTCTTAATTTTAACCTAGCAGGGCACTGAGGTGGAAGTAGTCAATGATATCCTGCCTCTCTTATGCTCTTTCTTTTGTTTTTGTCATAATTTGTTATCTGGTGGTTCTGATCAGTTTGGGCCACTTAAGAAATCTGATGGTAATTACCTTGTATCTGGTTGCCACCGTGAATAGAGACCCAAGTGCTGTGAAGTATCCCCCTAACTTAGCACGTTTTAAGAATTTTTATAGCACTTTTTAACATGTTTACTTTTAGGAAATTAAATGGGACCTTGAAGTAAATGATAGACTGGAATATTTTAAGAAAGTAGGGCACATATTTTTGTGATTACTTTCAGATGTGCTTTGATAAATTCAGCCTAGACTGCGATGATAAGATAAAGAACTGTAGTGAAAAAATGCATAGAGGAGAGAGGGTGATGTTTACAAGCCCCCTCTAGGGTAGACCTCCCACTTTGAAAGATTATTATCAATGCCATAGGTGAAGGGGTTTTAAATGCCAGTGTCCTGCAGTCTCTTATTAAATGCATTTCCTAAGAATGCTATTTATAAGTTGGTTATTAAAATTCAGCATTAGAAAGTCCTACCATAAAGGAACAATAACATGAAAGTACTCTCTTTGGAATACTAAATGGACCTTTTAATAATTTGAAGAAAAAGATTTTATCTAAAGAACATAATTTACTTGTGCCATTTTTACAGACTGACCCCCACCAACCTACCCACCCAAAAGAAGTTCTTTTTCTTAGTGCCAGATGGTAAATGTCTTTGGCTTTGTGAGCCCTGTAGACTTTTTCAGGCTATTCAACTACTAGATTATGCCTTTTAATATGGAAATAGCCAGAGGCCCTACATTAAGTAGGGATGGCCACAGCTGTGTTCCAATAAAACTTTATTTACAAAGCCATTTGGTGGGTTGGATCTGGCCCTCTAGCTTTAGTTCGCTGACCCCTGCTGTACAGGAAGACAGTCACTGATAGAGTTACACTACCAGCAAAGAAGCAAAATGAACAATGAATATTACCCTGACATTTCAATTTTAGGTGACAATACCCTGGCTTTCATTTCTAAAAGAACTTTTGCATTGAACTTCTGTCAATCTCTGTTCATAGAGCCTACAAATCCATTTGGCAAGTACCCAAGGACCCATTGAGGTTTACTTGTGTCCAGAAGAGACTGAAACACACAGTCCAATGAAAACAAACAACCAAGACCACAATGGGAACATCCCTAAACCCACTTCCAAAGGTAAAAATTCCACTTTTGTCTTCTGGAAACTATGTTAGAAATGAAGGTAACTAGAAGGATCCTGTATGAGAACAAGTGTAAACAGAAAACAAAAATTTCTGTTGTTACCAAGGTAGCATTTTTTTAAAAGGCATTCTGACTGGTTTATAGAATAAAACAATAATCTTGGACAAAGCCTCCTCCATTTATTCATGGAATTCCTTCAGCCTTTTTTGGCAAGAATCGTTGTTTTGCATTGTCTGGGTGACTTACCTGCTCCCCTGACCAAACACCTTTGAAGAATGCTGCAGAGATCATTAGAAAAGAGAATGAAAAGTTTAGAGAAGACAGCCTCTGTCCAAGAGTTTTTATTTTTCTCCTAATGTGATGGGAAGAGGTTATGATTGTAAAACCATAGGACAATAAATCTTAACAGATACACACACACACACACACACACCCATTGCTAGAGCAAAGCTCTTTGCTGTTTTGGTTTAAGAATATACATTTAATTTTCCCTACTATCTCTCAGGATAGCAACAGAAATAGTGATTTAAATGAATAGATCTGATTTTAATACTGAGCAAAACTGCAGCACCTGAAATGGTAAAACAAAGGACTATCCTTTTTCACCATAGAAATTCAAAGCGGATGTGTCTTATTATATGTATTTTTTAGAGGTATCTTTAGTAAGCTGATTGTTCATAAAAGACTGGCTTAAAATTGTTGAAGTTCTCCTGGGGAGCCAACTCTTCAATATTTATATTTTAGTTTGTTTTTCTTAAAACAACAACTAGTTATTGGACAGAAGTTTTTACACTTGTCAGCCCGTCGTCTATAAAGCTGTTTGTATGTTTTCTCGCAGCAGGTATTTTAAGAGATGAGTTAGTAGACTAGGACAGAGGAAAATGACAGGTCACTCTACTGTGGCTATTAGCATAAAGGGTGATGCGTTGTCCCATTGTCATTAGTAAAGTGACAGAAAAAAATTAATTGGTTTTCCTCTAACTTACTTTTGGTTTCCACTAATATTATCCTTTCAGACTTGGCTTCAAATAACTCAGGACATAGCGATTGCTCAATTTCTATGGCAAACCTTTCTCCTCTGGCCTCCCCAGCCAACCTTTTACAGCAGACTGAGGACCAAATTCCTTCCAACCTAGAAGGACCATTTGTGAACTTATTGCCTCCCCTACTCCAAGAGGACTACCTGCTGAGCCTGGGGGAGGAAGAAGGCATCAGCGATCTCTTTGATGCCTATGATTTGGAAAAGCTCCCATTGGTGGAAGACTTTATGTGTAGTTGATTATGCTGTGTGTGAACTTTTCCTTATAAACCAATATTTTTTTATCCTGGAACAAGAACATCTGTCATGCAGTGTTGTCCCTTCCTACCTTCTTCCTCCAAGAGAGTATCATGAAGTAAACTACAAACTTCAGAACAAAGTTGACTTTAATGAATTAAATAATTGTCTAAACGCACAGTTGCAGGCTCCCTTGGGAAATCCCTGCCTTGTCCCAGGCTCCAAAATCTCCTGGATGAGTCAGCAAGTGAGAAAATGTGCAATCAGGTGTCTCCTACCTGTCCTTTTCCTCTTTCCCTCCCACCCTCCCTCAGATTGGCTTGCTGTGCCTGACGGATGGGCTGTAGAATGGGGTCCAGCCACCTGGCCCACTGGAAAACAGCAATCTTCCTTAATAGCATTTCAAGCCGTGCCTTCTCTGCAGAATGCATGTCTTTGGGGTCTGCTAATATGGAATGGAACTGCAGCAAATGCAAACTTGAAGTCATGCAAAAGTATGAAATGGATTTCCTCAGCTCTTCTTAGGAATATTTAAATTACTCTCATACTTCAATTTAAGCTATGGGCTTTACGTCCCACTCGGAGGTCGCGAGAACCTCCACAGCCTTTCGGATGAAGAACCTGTTTTCAGAGTACTTGTTTCGGATACAGAGGACTAGTGGAATTCTGCCACTCAAAGCTGTTGTGGATTTTCCTGTCTCCATTTTACCACTCCCACTCCCACTCCCCCGTCCCCAGCGTATTTGTGAGTTTCCCGTTGATTTGTAGCAAATGCCTACTTAGGAGTTGTTTGTGGGTTGTTTTAGATTTTTTTTCTTTAGCCGCCATTAAGCATTCCTGTGGCACCCATCACCATTTCAAGTTCATTGTTTACTTCGAAGCGGTTTTTGCAAATTCATATTGCTTTAGCAGAGGGAGAGGACCTCTACCTGTCAGAGCATCTAAACCTGTGTGACCTAAGGTCTACCAGCCTCTGCCAGAAGCATTGCCCCATCTTGCTTCCTTTCTCGGGAGGGGGGCTCAGGGCCAGTCCACCCTGGAGCTCCCTGACATGGGTGGCCCACTGGGAAGGAGAACAGGTCAGACTATGAAGCAGTCCCAGGGAGCAGCAGGCACAGACCCCTCCGTCCTTGGGCTTCCCAGGCCCCTGTGACCAGGGAAAGGGCTTTTATGCCACACTCAGGGAGACCACTTCTCAGGATGGGGTCAGATGGAGAGGCCTCTAGAGAGAAAGACATCCCCATTGTGTGAGTGGCATTCTGTGGGGGAGCGCTTCCTGGAGCTAGAAAGAGCAGAGCGCTCCCACTGTGTCCAGGGTAGGACAGTCCTGGCCACATCCAGTTCCCCTTCCCCCGCGAAGGAGTGCTTTGGACTAAATGAAGCGATAGAATGCCAGGGCATCTCCCTCTTCTCTCCTCAGGAATGGTGTCCCAAGTTGGAAGCTTCCTGTCAGCTGCAGATCCTACAGTTGTGTCCAAGAATGGCATTCCCACTGGCAGATGGTGGTGGCCATCTCTCCTGGGAATGTGGCATTGTACCTCAAATCCACTCCTTGGATGCTAAGGGCTGCGGAAATGAGGAAGTCACAAAAAACTTAACCTCCAAACAAACAGTTGAATTGAAATGCTTTGTGCCTGGCTGTTGGGAGGCACATGGTAGGCACTCGGCTCCTACGCATTTGATCAAATTGATGGTATCCCTTAGGAAACAAATATTAATAAACCACAAGAACCCCAGCCAGTTTACTCTAGATAGATTTCCACAATATGCAAAGTAGTGGTGGGGTCCAGACAGATGACACCAGCACTTTAAACTCTGTGTGTGGGTATGCGTGGTGTATGTTTGGGAAGAAAAACAAAGGTGCAGACTATCTTCCTCTCTCTTCTTCAGCCTCCTCCCCTCACACACACTGGACTTGGTACAGAATATCCGTGTGGTCCGAGATGAAGCGTTGGGGTGGAGGAGGGAGGGGAGCTTCGTGTTAAGTGCCTACTGGAAATGCACTGTGGGGTTTTTTCCTGCATGGGAAACCATTTATGCCAAGCTTTCCCCCCATGTCCCGTATTTATCTCATCTGGTTAGCTGCCTCTGCTTCCAGCTCTGGCTCATTCTCTTTGCCAGCTGCACAGAGCTGATTTTTTTCCAAAGTCTAAAGACTGAGCTCACCTGGCTAGGTTGTTGTGTGTTTTGTTGACTTTCTCGTTGAACCTTTTCGTAATGTAATGCCGTATTTATTGTTTAAAAAAAATGAAAGGAATACTAATAAGTCTTAAAAATTCTTTTGTGCATATGATTTTTCCAGTTAATGTGTTTAACTGGGGTACATGAATTTGACGTCCATACTGTATTCTGTTGGCGTTAGTCATTTTCTTTTCCCATAGTATCTGGCACACCAAGTGGGTTAGTACTACAGTGTGTGTGTTACTGTAGTGAGTGTGCAGGTTTCCTGGTACCGTTGAGTTGCTGCTATTAAAGCTCACACATGAAAGGCTAGAAGTTACAAGTGTGCGAATTATGACTGCGTGAGCCTTAGAGAATAAAGTGTATAAAGGGCAACACATGAGCTGTCAAACAGTGTTAGGTGTGTGTTTGTATGTACAGAGTTGTGCATAGCAATCCTGTTATTTAAGTTGATATGTAGTCTACTCACATCTTCATTATTTAGCAATTTGTACAAAACTAGCAATTAATTTGTAAACACTGCCAGAATATTTTCTAGCTGGTTTGTAATTTTTTAAGAGTGTTACCTTGTTTTTGTTTTGTTGTTGTTGTTGCTGTTGTTGTTGTGGTTCCTGTTTTCATTTTTGTCTTCCGTGTAGACTTGTAAATAGAATTGCAGTATTTAAAGCATTAGCTTTCAGAAAAAGGAAGTAGGAACTCAGTGCATGCGTGACAACTTGTGTGTATGAGAAGGAAGAATTGGAAGGAAGATGCCTTGCAGAGGAAGTCGAGTGGCAATTGTCAAGAGTGTAGGAATTTCTCTTCCTACAGGGTACATGATTTTGTAAAAAGGAAGTATTTCTCCCAAGATTGGGAGTAGGCAAACTACTAATCAGTTTAGCTTTGTGTTATATGCTAGTTTAAAAAAGAAAATATGTAATATAATGTATAAAAAACGAACAAAAAAAAAAGCTTTTATGATGGATTTTGTAAATAGATTTGTTACAGGGTGACCTGTTCTCTAGCTGTGATCTTACCACTTCAAATGGATGTAATTTGAATAAATTTTGTATGGTAAAGGATCAATAAAATGATTTTTTTTTAAGAGTTCAGACTTGTGGATAGATTTTCTTAGTGTTATCTTGTGCCCCTATGTCAATTTAATACAGACATTCTTCGTTGTTTATGGAGAAGGATGAACGAAAGGCTCACATTGTATGCTTGCCCATATTTGAGACTGCAGGAGCCCTGAGCAGATGTTCATTGAGCACCTGTGGCGGGTTCTGCACACGATGCAGCAGAACCTGTCGTGTCCCTTCGACCATCTGTCGAAACCACTTCTTACGCCAGTGAATGTTAATTCTCAAGTCTGGGAATTACCTGCCATGTTCTAGATTCTGTGTTTTGTAAAACACCATCCACGAACAGATGACAGTGGAACTAGGATAGGTAAATATTTTATAATTCAGAAACTTAACTTGAATATTGCTTAGAAATGGGCTCTGCATGCTGAGTATGGCAGCACACACCTGTAATCCCAGCACTCTGTGAGACTGAGGCAGGGCGAATGCAGATTTGAGCCCAACCTGGGCAACTTAATGAGACCCTATCTCAATTTTAAAAAGGACTGGGGATGTAATGTGCTCCCTGATTCAATCACCGTCACCACAGAGGGATGAAAACAAAATTAATAGCATTCATTCATTTAGTGTCCATTAAGGAAAAGAATTGTTTTTATTCAGTCATTTGGTCACTCTGAACATAAAATGATCTCCAGTATACCGTGCACTGATCTATGTGTCTGGGTCCTTTTTTGTTTCTTTTTTGTTACTGGAGGTTAAACTCAGGACCTTCACACTGAGCTGCATCCTCTACCCTTTCCTTATTTTGAGACAGGGTCTTATAAATCACTAAATTGCACAGCTAGACTCATATATACAATCTTCCTGGTTCAGCCTCCCAGAGTACTAGGATTACAGACATGTACCACTCCGCCAGCCCAGAGATCAATTTAAAAAGTCATAATTCCTATCAGCAAGAGAAAGTCTATAGTTACTTGGGAGAAAAACAAGTTTTAGCTAAGAGAAACAAATACAGAGAAAATAGCCACTTTTGTGGAAGACAAATTCGAGGGAGAAGCAGAAATGTAGAGTATATGCAGCTTTGCTAATGGCCAGCGTTAAAGCATCAGTGATTTGAATCTAAAGTGGTTTGGGTTGACTCCCAATCTCAGGCCTGTGCATCTAAATGTAGTGGTGCTTGGAGAAGATTGCCCAGGTGGGTGAGACTCAAAACTTGAATAAAGCAAAAGATCCTTTTTCTAGAACCTAGAGAGCTGGGAAACCCAAGATTGGATCTGGACTACACCCCTCACGTGAAGGAAATGACAAAATTAAATTGCAGGCCATGCATCAGGATGTTAACCAGAATTCCTACCCTGCACAGAGTTACTCAGCTTGACTTCAATCAGAAATTAAAGTAACATTCCAGCAGGTTGCCATGTTCTGCAGGACGCAAAGAGCCAAGCCATTCAGTCTGCGCTTAAAGTTGAAACTTGAAGATTGAAAGACAGAAGAATTTATGAAAGTATTCTGAAATTGCCGCAGCACAGAGCGTGTGTGTGTAGAGCACCATCAGAAAGATGTGGAACTCGTGATGCTAGGATGTTCCAGAAGTGCCATGAGAAACAGTTGGAACAAAGTTGTCCCCATATTACCAAGGACTTGCCTCAGAAGCAACCTTGGAAATGCCTGTGCTGCTTTTGTGAAGAGACTTTAACTTTCGGGTATATGCAGAGTAGATAAACTTTAATCCCTAACTGACGGACAGTGTCCATCTTCTCCTTCCTGCATCAACTGCAGCGACTGCACAAATCAGAAATACAGAAACAAGAAGAAAGCTTAAGAGCAAAATAAGCCAGTGAACCAAAATCATTCATCAAGGTCTACTTTTTCAACTCCAGCAGAACCATGTCATCATCTGATAAGACTTCCACTGAGTTCAAGAGCAACCTCACATCTAATAAGGAACTGGTTTTGTCATGTCACAATTCAATGATCAGGTTTTTTTGTTTTGTTTTGTTTTGTTTAATCAAAACAGTTTCCAGACTCAGCCTAAGGCTCTTTCTACTATATTTGTATAGTCTTAATTCCCCTGCTTACACGCATCGAAGCCTTCATCCTACTCTCAGTCCAGAATCATAGCCTGTCAGGGTTAATTTACCTTGAATTAACCCACACTTCCAAAAGAGCTCTGTCCATATTTTTTACTAGCACTGGAATTCCTTCCACTACATACATACATTTGGTAGGTGCATGGCTGTCTTTATACTCAGCCTATGTGCATAACACATTGGTAGAGGGATGGAAATTGCTAGAAAGAGTAAGTTTGGAGAACTCAGTGTGTCTTTTGTCTTCAGTATTGGATAAAAATGGATTTGCTGTAATTAAATACAGGAAGACTCAAATTGGCAGCAGCTTTTAGAGAAGATACTCCATTTCCTCCTTGAAAGATTTCCCTTCCTGTATAGACCAATTCTTAGCTTTAGAAGTCTTGACGACTGTTTTTTGCATAATCAAAGTCAGGCATTTATATCAGCTGAAGCCTAATTTGTACTGTATATCTCATGCCTAAATAGTCTTGAGCATCACAGAGAACTGTTTACAAAGTATTGTCATATGCCTGTCAGTTTGTGTAAAGCCATTTGTAACTGATGACAAGAGCTGCAGGATAACTAGTCAATCTGAAAATGACAGCACAGTGTATGGATGTTGCTATTAAGCAGAGGAAAAGCATTTAGCTTTGCACCATACCCTGGAGACCCAAGGAACAAAAAAGAGCACTGCAGTTCAGAGAGAGCTGAGATAATAACATCAGCGAATAAAAATTAAACAGTGCCCATAAAGAAAGCATGCTTAAATGGATGAGAATGGGAAGTGCGTGTGTATGTAGAGTGTGTGTGTGTGTGTGTGTGTGTGTGTGTGTGTATAGAAGCATGCGGGCATACATAGAAGTGGGATGAGACAAAGAAAACCAAAAAAGGAAAAAAAAATACATTCTGACCTTG
>RJWT010042197.1:0-12191 GCA_004365215.1 Cuniculus paca
AAACTCTTTAGGAAACAATCTAGACTATATTTCTTCTCCACTATTCAGCAATTGCTCTTTAACTCAGGGACCATTTTAAACTTGATTCATATCATGCTGGATGATCAAGAGTTAACTCAACAGAGAGCAAAAAAATTCTGACATTACCTATTTTTAAAGTACAGCTGTTGAAGTCCAACATAGTTTTTCTGGGCATTAAGCATTTGGTTAAGTGTTTCAACATCAACTAATATGTAGGATAATGCACTTTGAATTCAGTACAAATAGCATATTTCAATAGCTAAGCACCATTTAATACTCCCAGGCATAGAATAGAAAAAGATGTTTCTAGTTTTCTTTTACTTTTTTTCTCTCCCTTCAGTCATCTCCCTATGTGAAAGAGAGCAGGATCTGTAAACACAAACATTAAAGAGCTTGCTTTAAAACAAACAGTTGGTTGCAATAACTATGATCTAGGAGGAATAGCTGACCTTTACTGGCATACAGTTTGCTTTGCCTGAGGAGACTCGATTTTTCAATGTGATCATCTTCATGGGTAAATCTCCTTTTCTGAGAGTGTTTTTATCCTTGTGGTCTGTCAACTCTTGCCTGCCGCCTCCTGCCCTTTATTTCTGTTTCATTGCAAATTGAAAATATCCTACTCGGAGCACTTCATTTCTAATGTCATTCCATTTCAACCTGGTGGAGGCTGAATGTGCCCAGTGAATGATAATGAGCACAGGCCAAACCTGAGCCTACCCTTGACCAAGAACTCCACTGGCTGACCAGTGAGGGGGCACTGTAAAGAGATCAATGGCTCAAAACCACATTGTTTTCACCATTATGACTTCAAATTTCCCTTTTTGTAAAATAGAAGAAGCTGTGCTTGTTTCAAAATCACTTCTTTGAAATGAGGTATTTAAGGTCATGAGAGAAGCGATGAGATCAAAAATATCAAAGATTTAATAAGGTAAAAATGTGAGGACAGTCATGTAAAATGAACACCTTTTTATTTATTTATTTTTTTGTGGCACTGGGGATTGAACTCATGACCTTGCACTTGCCGGGCAGGCGCTTAGACCGCTGAGCTAGATTCCCAGCCCATGAACACCTTTTTAAATGATTTCCTTTAAGAATTCCTTTGTATTTACAAACCAAGTTAAGTTCAGCACACGAAGGGGAGATAAATGTGAGAGCAAACAAAATCTTTTACTAAAGTAGTGTCGTGGGCCTGGAATATTAGAACCAGGTATTAGACCAATGAGTCTACTAGTTTTGGTCCATGTGCAGATACCTGTGACCATCAGATGGCAGACGCTGATTTTGCTTTCAGATTAGTGATTGTGTCAGATGCCTTCTTAGGACTCCAGTCATTGGGAAAAAAATAACCAGCATCTGCAACTTAAAAGAGAAGTTTATTTTGGCTCACGGTTTCAGTGGAGTCAGTCCATGATTGATTGACTCCAAGGCAAAAATGGCATGGCAGAACAACATGCCAGAGAAAAAGCAATTGACCACATGGTGGCTGGAAGTAGAGAGAAGACAAGAGCTAATGACAGGAATAACCTAGATGAAGCCAGCAATTTCTCACCTCTTCTGACCAGGTTCCACCTCCTAACAGCACCGTTAGCTATTGAATTCATGTAATAGATGAATCCATTGATGACTATAGCATCACAATGTCCAAACACATGAGAATTTGGTGGGTGTTTTGTATCTAAACCAAAACACCTTCCATAGCATAGCTCTCTGATTCTGTTTAACTTGACTGATTATAGAAGTTTTGGTTTAATCATGTTCCTTTTAATCAAATAGGTCAGATATCTCAGGAAAAATATTTGGGTAGGAGCAAATATGGAAGTTGTGTATGTTTATTCTTTACAGAATGTGGTAGGATGAAACAGGCACTGGTAACTGTCTTTCATTGATCACCCAGTCCGAGTGCTTTCCCTTCATCATCTCATTTGTTCCTCAAACTAACTTGGAAGCATTTAGGTATCTTAAGGAAGCAGAAGCTCAGAGAGGTTAACTGACTTCATTCATAACCTTTGGTCATAAGAGACAGAGGTAGTATTTAAATGAAGCTTGACTGTACAAGTTATGCTCTTTGTAACCTGTGTTGCAGTGGAGCAGGAAGCAAAGTAAAAAGAATGGAAGAGACTGGAGATGTAAGTAGCAACATAGGTATCTGGGTGTTATGGTTGAGGTCTTATATTTTCCCCCAAAACTTATGTGTTGAAAGTTTGGTCCCCAATGCAGCAGTGTCAGAGTTGGGACCTTTGAGAGGTGATTGGTTATGAGAGTCTTGACCTCATCAGTGAGTGAATCAATTGGTAGAAGTACAACTTAATGGGGTATTGGGAAGTGGTAGAAACTTATGAGGTAGAGCCTCACTGGATAATGTAGGTCACTGAGGGTTCGATTTTGAGGAGTATGTTTTGTTCCTGACCCTTTCTCATTCTCTCTGCTTCCTATCCACCATGAAGCGAGAAACTTTCTTCTGCCTTATTCTTCTGCCATAATGTTCTGTCTTGTCACAGCCCTGAAGCAATTGGACCAAGCAGCCATGTACTGAAACCTCAGAAACTATGAGCCAAAATAAATTATTTCTCCTTTTCAGTTGTTTTCCTTGAAAATTTCATCACAGCAATGGAAAATTGACTCACATGAGGAAACTTCTTAATGTGAGTGATAGTAATACCTTGAAGGATGGGTAAGACTCTGAACCAGATGAAAGTTGAGGAGAAATGGGAGAGGGAGGCTATAAATAGTAAGGTGAGTAAATAAATGAAATAGAGGAAAACGTGTTGTTCAAAAATGGCAGAAAATTCAGTGTGACTCAAATGTAGGCTGCAGGGAGTAAAAAAGGGCATGCAAGGAATGATAAGCCTGAGGTGTGGGTAGAGGGCTTTAATTGCACAGCACAGTGTGTGACTCAGGTCTAAGTGGCTTGCACCATCTGTAATGCGGGTTCAGAGGAGGGAAAATACAATGTGAGCATTTGCTCTTTGAGCCATTGTCGTGGAGGAATTTCTATGTGAATAGTACCTCTCCCTGGGTCTGTCTCCCCGAGTGGCCTTTGAGAACACACACCCTGGGTCTGTGTGTAGTCAAGGACTTAGGGAGTCTGCTTGTGGATCAAGGAACATTCTGCATTACTCAAACTCAGGATTATCTCCTCCCTCAGCCAGCACAGCTGCCAGAGATCCTAGAGGAGTCTGAAAGGGTTTACCCATTCACGGGGCTTATCAGGCAAAGCAGCGCAGAGGCTGTGTGTGTGAGAAAGACAAGATAGCAGGCTTCTAAAGGAAAGGGAGGAAGTGATAGGGCAAAAACCAAACTGTATGTGTGTGTACACATATATGTGTGTGTATATTATATATTTATATCTTTTCTTCTTAACTGGACCTTATCATTTAGCTCGGTGTCTTTATTAAGGAAATAGATGCTTTACTAAGAGAAAATTGTCAGGGTTGAGGTGGGAAATTTCTTCACTCTCACTCAGTCAAAGTTATTTTCAGTGACCAGGGCATGCAGTGTCAGGTAGGTTTTAGGGGGTTGTGTCTGAGTGCACAGGGAGATGTCTGCATTGGGAATTCCCAAGCCAGGCCAAGCAAGCAGGCAGGCTGGTGGCAAACAGATTGTTCCACCTGTGCCAGGAGAAATGGAGGGTGCATAACACAAGTAGGTTCTTATTCTATTATCTGGTAAGAATTTTTGTAGTCTCTGATTTGACCTGTGTGGCAGTGGGGCAGACTAGAAAGTAGTAGGCAGACCTAGGTTTAAATTAATTCAATTATTTAGCACACCTGTGTTAAGCACTTATTATAGGCTAAGCTCTGTGTTAGATGTGGAGGCTGAAGTAGAAAACGAGATAAAATGTTCCTTTTGCATGGAGCTTACAATCTCTTTTGATCTGTCAATTCTATCTCATCTACTCAACATCATTCTCAGTAAATCTCTGATGAGAGTGTTACCAAAAGGGTTTTTATGGTGTGGCCCACAGCCCAAATGTGGCCTAGCACCTAATTTTATATCATCCGAGATATAAGAATGGCCTGTGCATTTGTAAATGTTTGGGAAAAAGAAAAACATTATTTCATGATATAAAAGTCAGGTGAGATCCAAAATTTGTTGATCATAAAGTCTTATTGGAACACTGCTACACACTTGAGTTTGTACACAATCTGGAACTACTTTCAGTCGACAATGGCAGAGCTGAGTAGGTTTGACAAAGACCATAAGGTTTGAAAAGTCTTACTTTTTGCTCTCTGGTCCTTTATAGATCCCCAGTCTAAAGTCTCAACCCTTGCCCACAACAGTCTCCTGTCAGTTCACTCCAATCAGACTCTGTCTCCAACTTTCTGCTGTGATTATTCCTGTCAAGCAAAACTGTTTTCCGTATTGCCAGATCCATGGATGTTTTGGTAACTTGATCTTTCAATAGCATTACACACAGTTGGTGTTTCTCTTCTTAAAATAGTTTTCCTCCTTGCTTTTATGACACTTACTTCTTTCTCATTGCTTCTTACATTACTGCCTGCTTTACCAACCCACCATACTCAAGGTAGAGAAGAGTCCATTGTACTTCTGCATCCTGCACATGTCTCATGTGAGACATTTGAGTGTCACAGAGGCCCTCCCTAAAGCTATGCTCACATCTTCCTCCCTCCACCCCAGACTTCTTTCTCACAAGCTCTGCAGTCCCCTTACTCTTCATCTGCACAAAGGCAAACATCAATGCATTTTTGGATGACTGTGTTCTGCGGTTGGGTGACTGCTCCCAAGTCTCTCTCCTTGGTTCCATTCAGGAACATACATGGATGGTCTGGGGGAGAGATGTGGAGGCAATATCCTACTTCAACACAGTTCTCAAAAGTGTGAACTGCAGAATAGTGCAAGAATTATAACCTTTGGGAGGGGAGAATAAAACCCAATGTGGACTGAAACCTGGGGGGAAGATTTTCTAATCCTGTGTGAAGAAATGCAACAGGAGCATTAGTGAACTGAAATTCCTCCTCAGAGAAGGGCTCACCAGCCTTGATCTGGTTGCATGAGCTTCAGTTTTACCTGCACTGAGCCAGACCCCAAGGAAGATTTCCATAGCTGGGTAGAAGATATTCACAGTTCCCTGAGGCATTCTCCAACCCTGCTAGGCTGCTAAGCATCTCCCAAGGTTCTAATTGTTTATTATTCACAGTGCTCTAGTCACAACGTTTGCAGTTTGCTGGAAACCCATAATCCACATAATTAGTTATTTCCAAGTCTAATTTTGTGGAACTTGAGGCCATTCAGGAATGCACATGTCTTGCTATCACAGCAACTTCTGTACCGTGCATCATAAAGCTTGTAGTGTATACTGTGCACACAACTAAGAAGTTGGGTCTTGGGTTCTGAACAAAGTCTCTATGAAACCTCTAGTCCAAATGAGTGGGTCATTTAAATGGCACGGTGCCTTTTTAGCGTACGTCTTAAGGTGAACCCATGAACCTGATTACCTTGAGTTGGTAAGTCTGAATGTGTTTACTTGTAGAGATGTAAAGGAGACCTGGATTCCTGTGGCCCATGGAACGCTGCCTCGCTCTGAGGCCCAGGGTGATGCCAGATGTCCCGTGGCATTTTCCAAGTGCCAAGGAGTCTCTTGGCCTCTTCTGCTGGCTTGTGGGATTGTCCCTCCCTACATTCTCAAGCCAGAGTCCTTGGGAATAGCTGAAAGTTTGGTCCTTTATTTAGTCGCTCTCTGGGAACAATCAGATCATTTTGAGTTTTATTATTTTCCTCTTTGGTGTGGTTATTTCATTTAGAAGGGTTTCCTGGAATAAACAACTCTCTCATCTCTTCTGTCATTTTCAGGGTTTCCCCCTTTCCCTGTACTGCATCAGTGAATGGCAGCTGCTGTCACAGCATTATAAAATGTAACAAGCTGGTTATGATTTTTGTGAATCTGGCACAGAACGAGTTTCTTTATTTCCAACTATATTGTGCAGGGAATTGAAGATTCTCTATGAAATCACATTATGCTGAAAAAGCACACAGTGAATTTCAGTCACCCATTGTACATACAGTGATAAAGTGATGTATTTTGGGGAGAACTGGTGATCAGTGAACCTTAGAGAAGGGAGAGAAGATGATACTGGCACCATCTCAATGCCCAGAGACTTATCTCAAGCCATGGCACTAAGCAAATGGCTAAACAGGTTTGCTCTAGAAGAAACTTCAAAGGATCATGAATAATTTTTAACATATTTAAAAGCATATGTAGAGTTCTCCCCAGAGGAACAATTTCATAAATTACTGGTGCTGCAAGCTAGCCTCATAATCCTTTTTTTATATTACAGAGCATGTCTCCACCAAAATATCTTCTTTATAGACTCTCATATCAAGGAATAGCTTTTAAAAACAATACACTTGAAATATTTCCAAGGATGTTGTTGACATGGTCCCTTCTTCAGATATCATGAGGGTTCCAGACAAGATCTGTTTATAATAGTATCATTCAGAAGCTTCCAAAGTCAAAATATTCTTCACTAATTTCTTCTGCTGTAGGGACACCTTTATATCAAAAGAAGCTACCTAGTGTGGAAGAATGACGATTGTACTGATACTGTGGTATCATTGGACTAATGTTACAGAGATTTGTCTCAATTAGGAAATCAGGTGAGGAGGAAACGTGGACATCTTGTGCTGTTGCCAGCAGTGTTCTTAAATTGGGAGTGCTTCAGACAGTGTGTGGTTCTGGGTTCCGCATTTCCCTTCTTCCTAATAACATCCACGATGCTTTCCAAGACCCTCAGATCTGCTTCTGGCTCCCCATTCTCTCAAAAACAGAATGTTTTCACATGGCATGCAGGGTTTCAGGTCTTCTTTTCCCACCTTCTCCATCACTCACTGCAATTTCATGTGTATTTTAGGCGTGAGTTCTATGCAGTTTTCACAGTTCAGTAAGTGAGCGATGCTGTTTTTATGCCTGTGGTTTTGGACCTGTCTCCTGCTTCTTACCTGGGGTACTCTTACACACCTTACCTGCCTCATCCATGTTCATGTTTCAGGTCACTGCTCATTGCTATTGTCTGAGTGATGTCCCTTCCAGTAATCATGTAGATATTTAATCCCTAGTCTGACAGTATTAAGAGGCCTTGGAGAGGTGATTGAGTAGAGGTGATTGGGAAGGTAGAGCCTCATCACTGTGATTAGCACCCTTATAAAAGAGCTTGAGGTTTAAGGGAAAACTTGCACCTTTTTGTGTCTTTGCCATGCGAGCCCACAGCATTCCTTCCCTCTGGACAATGCAGCAACAAGGCCCTATTGTAGAAGCAGAGAACAGCACTCACCAGACACCTGTCATACTTGTGCCTTGATCTTGCACTTCTCAGCATCCAGGGTTGTGAGAAGCACGTTTCTATTGTTGGTAAATTTCCTCTTCTGTGGTCTTTTGTAACAATACCACAAACAAAGATGGTCATCTTCTTGAGGAAGCGCTCTCCAGCCCTCCTCCATTCTGTGTACCCCACCCTGCAGCAATAATTTCCCTCTTCACGTGGCTTCAAGACCTTGTGAGTGTCACTGTAGTAACAAGTGAACCATAGCACCATTATTTATTGAGTTAGTTATTTTTTTTGTTAGGGTATGTTTGCTGTACATAATGTTTACATTCCACATGTGGAGTTGGTATGAGTACGCGATACATCTTTATTTTTCTTTTCATCACCTCTCCCTTCCCTCTCCCCCCACTCCACTCATCTATGGATCTCCTCCTTTTTCCTCTTTGTATGTGTTTGCAGTACATAATGTTTAAATTCCTTGTGTGGAGTTGGTACATGTATGTGACACATCTTAATTCCTTTCTTTTTTCATCTCCTATCCTTCCCTTTCTTCTTCTCTCCCCCTATCTCTTGATCTCCTTCTCCTTTGAGAAAGATCTAGCTCCCTATGTTCTATGATCATCTTTTATTTTGCCTTTTATTTATATTTTGGGTTTCTCATATGAGAGAAACCATCAATATTTAAGCCCTGTGTCTGATTTATTTCACTTAATGTTATGGTCTCAAGAGTACCATTATTTATATATCTGCTCTCCTTCTTTACTGGACTATGTGTTTCTTTCTTGAGGGCACAGACTATATTTAATTATTTTTGGCTTTTCTAGTGTCTAGGATAACATCCGACACATAGCAGGCATTAATGAATTATTGGGTAGTTAATGATTAATGAGTTAAAATAATCTTATACATTGGTTCATATTTACTGAGCTGCTGTTTCCACCACTGTACGGGAGCTGTGGGGAATACAAAAGAGGCAATTATTTTTCTATTTATGAGGTCTTCATGGTTTAACCATAAATATAAAATTGCCATACTTGAAACAGAGAATTGGTTGGCAACTAGCATCCTATAGCACAGTCATTGTGAGACTGCCATATCAGAAAAGGTTTTGTGCTGAATTAAATTTTATTTTATTTTATTTTATTTTATTTTATTTTATTTTATTTTATTTTATGTTTTGCAGCACCAGGGATTGAACTTACAACCTCGTACTTTCCAGGCAGGTGCTTAGGCCACTGAGCTAAAACCCCAGCCCTTATCTTTTTGAGGCAGGGTCTCACTATGCTGTTCAGACTGACCTTATTTTGTAGCCCAGGCTGGTCTTGAGCTCACAACGATCCTCCTGTCTCAGCCTCCCAAGTGCTGGGATTACAGGCGTGTGCCACCAGGCCCAGCTTCTGCTGAATTAAATTTTAAATGTTGCATATTATGTCCTCCTACCAGAGATATCCATGTGTATATGCACATAAATGCTCTCAGAAATCCTACAACAAAGAATCCTATGTAAATTCTGAATCTCAACTGACAAAACAACATTTTATTGTGTGGGTGATACCTCCTAACAACTCAAGGCTCTGAGGGATTTACTGATTTAAAGAACAGAGGTAAGTGTTGAACCGTATAGAAGCAGAATCACTACAGTGGGCATGAACAGGTAGAAAAATACCCTAGTATGAGGCTGGCTTTGGGGAATTAAATGAAGGGAGAGTTTGTAGTCTGGATTTTTCTTTAACCTTGCATTTACTTTTTTGTTTTCACTGCATGACACCACCACTTTGCTGCTGTGGGAAATTGTGGAGACCTCGCGTGTGCCAGGGTGCAAACTGCTCTACTTCCATTATTTCATTGCAACCTTGGGAGCTGGAGAAGCTTGCAGTCCTATTTCACAAGAAAGACACTTTTGGGAAGAAAGAGGATGCCATCTTCCTAAAGTTATAAAAAAGCAAGAGGCAAAGCTAGAGCTCGATGACCAGATCTGATTCCCAAACGCGTTCATTTAATCATTGAATGCACGGCATCCCGAAGAAGATAGGGAGGTTCCTAGGGAAGAGTTGCGTGGGAAAGTTTAGAGACCAATGACATGTCCTTCTTTTGCATAATAGTTAATTTTGGGTGTCAGATTTCTGGGCCACTGTGCCCAGATATTTGGTCAAAAATTACTGTAGATATTTCTGCAAGGGATTTTTAAAGTGACTTACAGTTAAGTCAGTGGGCTTCAGGTAGACCATGTTGTCTTCCATACTATGGCTGGGTCTTGTTCAATCAGTTAAAGGCATGAATAAAAAAATTGACCTCCCTTGAGTTAGAAGGAATTCTATTATAAGACAGTCTTCACACTTAAACGACAATGTTGCCCCTTACCGAGTTACTAGTCTGATTGTTTTTGGACATGAACTACAGTGTCATTTCTTTCTGGGTCTCTAGTTTGCTGGCCTACCTTGCAAATTTTGGAGTTTCTTCTACATAATTATATGACCCAATTCTTCTTAATATATTTTTCTGTGTATAAATGTAAGTATAGATATCATGTATATATATGCATACCCTATTTGCTCTGTGTTTCTGGTGAACACTTAATTTGCAAATGAAAGGAAAACTATATGGATGGTTTTGGGTTATGGTTCTAGTTACAGAGTTAGTAGTTTTAATCATGCAGTTAGTAGTTCTAGTCATAAAGTTAGTAGTTCAAAAGAGAGAGCAAGGAAATGTTCCCTAAAATGGAAATGTCTGGAAGAAATGCAGCTCTAGAGGCAATGATATACAATTCCAGGCACCTGGCCATCATATAACCCGTACAGCATTCTGGAAATATCTTGCACAGAGCAGCTTTTGGTGCCATCAACTTCAAATAAAGGCAACCACCCTCCTTGAAATTCTCCTTTTGTCCATGATCTATGAAAGATGAATTTTTACAGAATTTTTGATTCACTTGTGAATATCAAGAATTTCAGAACCGTTATTTACCATTGGTATTAGTAAAACTAGTTTTCCTGAGTCAAGGCTTGATAGTCAGCATGGATTCTAATGTTTGCTCTACCAGTTGCTTACCATGTGATTTTGGGTGCAATTTGACAACTTTTGTCTTGGTTTCTTTGGTGGTAAAATGAGGATAACAGAATTTACTGCAACAGGATTTTGAGTATTTAAGACAGTATACAGAAAGAACTCTAAAGCAGTACAAGGTGATCTCTTCAATGCCTGTGATTACAATGATAATTATTTTTATATCTTGGTAGGAATTGATGTTGCATCCATGTTAAGCAGTCTCTTCAAAGCTCTTTGATTTACTCAACCCATTTTCTCATTAATAAAATTTGTCTATCCTAATCCAACTCTACAGCAATCTCTGTGTCTTTATACTCATTGTTTGAGTCACAGGACATATATAGGCCCATAATGAAACCTCTGATCTTAAGGCAATGAGAACTAAGAGTTAAAATTCCATGACAATGCTGGTTTGCTAATATCTTGAAATTCTACATTGCTTACATTGTTCTGCTTTGTTTGTTTTGTTTTATTATGTTTTGTTTTGTTTCTACTGTTTTAATTTGTTGTATTTTGTTTGATTTTACTTATCCCTGATGGTATGGGCAGGTATACCGCAGATAACAAGAGCCATTATGGTAGCCTTATCGATTGCTTTGTTTTGTTTTGTTTTGTTTTGTTTTTGTTTCTTTTTTTTTCCCGTTTCAAAGTCATGTTCCATGTTCATTGCTTTGTTTTGATTGATTTTACTCTGTTTTGTTTTGTTTGGTTGTATTCTTTTCAAAGAAAAAAAAATTCCATGACATTATTGCTCCAAGTCAAAATTAAGGAATTAATCTTGATTTTTCACTTTTCTTTGCCATCCTTATTTAGTCCTCTAGCAAAAGTCTCATTGGTCTCCCTCCTCATCTGTATGTCCTGAATCTCTCTTCTGTCTCCTTTGCATCACCACTGCTGACACCTGTGAATTTCAAGTGCAATAAAATAGATTCGCTTCTTTCTGCCCAGCTGAATGGAAAAGAGAGCACCTAAAACAAAGAATCCTGCACCAAGAGAAGAGGCTGTGGAAATATTGTTTACACAGATGGGGTGCTGTTCATGAAAGGCTTTGCTTTGATTCGAAAAGAAATTGAAAGTAAACAGAAGCTTTGATTATTCAGTTAATCAAGCTGAGGAGGGTCCCAATAAGACTAAATTGAACTCTGTTTTCTCTTCCTGTCCCTAGTGGTAGACTTCTTCTTTTGAGATTTGCTTTCATCTCCTGTAAAGACAGTTTTATTGTCAAATTCCTTTCATCTATGTGAATTTGCCTTTAAGCACTTGCCTTGCAACCTTTGATTTCTCTTCTTGAAAGAAGGGGGTGAAATCGTGAAATACCAAAGTGGCGTTGGTTTCTAGAACTTACACTTGCTTTTGCTTTTGTTGCTGTTGTCATCATCAATTAACTTGCCCTCCACTTTTTGCCTCCTTTCTTTATTCTTCCAAATATATGTTCTCCAAAATTGTCTGAGTGGGGAGAAACTACTCCAATTTCTTTAACTATACCTATAGGTATAATTGTATATTATATATATATATATATATATATATATATATATATAATTTTCACTGCTACATAGAAATATGATACCTAGAAATATTTATAGAATAACTTGTGATGTTTTGATACATGTATAATGTTCAAGGATAAATATATCTGTTTTCTTGAAAATGAAAAACGTCTCAGGGAAAGCATTTATTTATTGTGAAAACAAAATCCTTCTGGCTTTTATTATATAATCATTTACAGTTGCTCTACTATTCAATAGAACCCAAGAACTTCTGTCCCCCATCTAACAATAAATTAATATCCATTAATCAACTTTTCCCTTTCTCTCTCTCCTGATTAGTTTTAGAACAAAGAAT
>RJWT010042198.1:0-12183 GCA_004365215.1 Cuniculus paca
TTTTTTTTTTTTTTATACTAATCACTTTGCCAAGATGAATGTCTTAACAAAATTAGTAGTAATTCTTTGATATCATCTAATACTGATCTCCACTAGTTAGTTGTATCATATATATCATTTTATAGTTAATTTGTTCATGTCAGGGTCCAATAAAGTTTACAGAGTACTTTGATATTTCTTTCTTTCAAAATCTTTCATTTTCTATAACATACTGCTTCCTATTGATTCCTTTCAGGTATTGATTTAAGACATTCATTTTGAGAATTTGACTGGCAGCATCCGAATGATATTATTTACCAGAATCCTAATCCCTTATTTCTTATGTTCTGGCCCTCAGATTCAAAGACAGCCTGATTTAGGTAGATCACCTTTCACTTGATGGTTTTGGTGTCATTCATGGTTCCTGTCTTGATCCACTGTTTCATCAGTAATTGGGAAGTGGTGACTTACTGGTCGGTTGGTTGGTTGGTCAGTTTGTTTATTTGTTTGTTTGTGAGGTTTCCTTATGTTGCCTAGGCTGATTGTATGAACTCCTGGGTAAAACCAGTCCTTTTGTCTCAACTGGTGGATAGGTGTGGGCCACTGTGCCTGGCTCTGGTGACTATCTGAATTTTGTTATTCTTTTTTGTTAATCTGGATTTACTGGCTGGAATTCATCTCTAAATGATTTCCCCTCAATTTAATTACTCGTTAATACATTTTTCATTAAAAATCTTGATTCTTTTATGCAGTGCCCAGGGGTGACCAGTGAAGAGTTTGTTTTTGTTTTTGTTATCTTTATAAGCAAAGAATTTTACTCTGAGACAGTTAATCCATTGCAGTATTTATTCTTTGAATTAGTAGTAGGACTTTTATTTACTTAATAAGTTATGAAGTGATTCTGCAGTGCCCTGGCACCTGGCAGGCACCCAGTGAATATCCATCTTTCTCTTTTCCCTGGCATATTCTGACCTCAGCCCTCTACATATGTATGGAAGCTACAGTGAAAGAGCCAG
The DNA here is from genome assembly GCA_004365215.1 of Cuniculus paca. Lineage (NCBI taxonomy): Eukaryota > Metazoa > Chordata > Mammalia > Rodentia > Cuniculidae > Cuniculus > Cuniculus paca. The sequence continues at coordinate 996 of RJWT010042198.1, forward strand.
ACCAGCAGACTCAATCAAACTTCATTTCATTAGTCCTATATATAATGTATTGTCAACCAGGGGTTCTAGGTGGCTAGCTGGGAAAGCTTTCTTCTCTTCAGTTTTTGCTGCAAAATTTCCTTCCTGGGTTAGTGGTAATGACTAATGAAGATAATTGAAATACTCTTATGAATGTCAGTGGTCATCATGGCTGAGTTAATTTTAATTCCAGTATATACTTTGAATTTTAAAAGTAAGTAAGCTCAAGAGCAAGAAAATAATTCCTTTAAATTCAGAAGTTTCTAAATTTTTTTTGTATTGAAACTCGAACTCAGGACCTTGCACTTGCCAAGCAGGTGCTTGTGCCACTGAGCTACATCCTCAGCCCAGAAGTTTCTGTTTTTAAGATAATTCTTATTGAGTAGAATTGTATTTATGGAGTGACTGTAATAATCCCTCCAATATGTAAGACAAAAGCTCCTGTCCTCAAATACCTTGTATTCTCATTGAGATCATCATTCATACAAAAATTACTAGAAGAATCAATGGTGTAGCGTACCAGCCTATTCTAACACAGGAAGTCAGGGAAGAGTGCTATCTCTGGAAGAAGGTATGAAGAATTTGAGGTGCCATGTGTCCCCTAGGACTTAAGGAAGGTGAGTGCCCAGAGAAAAGAGCAGAACACAGCTAAGACAGGTGTGAGCAGAGGTTGATTCTGGGAGAAGCCCAGTGACTGTTAATAAATCGCATGCTTCAGTGGGGGATCTAGCTCAGTGGCCTAAGTGCCTACCTGGCAAGCACGAGGTCATGAGCTCAATCCCCGGTGCCGCAAAAAAAAAATAAATAAATAAATAAATAGCATGCTTTTATACAGGGATGGGTGTTCACACCATGTTTTCAAAAGTGTGCCTCCCACCACTTTCACCCCCCCCACACACACACATACACATGGTTACGCACTAGAATTTCCCAAATGAATAAGAGGGAAGATATTTCACTCCTGTTAACTCTTCCTAATGAGGACTCCAGGGCAATCTGTCCCTTCATCCGCTGATAGAATTGTGACAGGCAGGCAGTTAGTCATCACATTTTAGTAAGTTATAAAAACAGCAACAAAACTGGCTTCTGAATGTCAGATATGGAAATGGTAGCTAATATCATTTGAAAGATTTTATTCTAATTTAAATTTCTCAAGACTTAATGTTCCTTAGGCTTTGGAAAAAATTCAGGAGCTTCATAAGATGTTAAACCTAAGATATTTTTTGACATTTAAAGAGAAATTCTAGTAAAGTGTTTTTACAGTAGAGGACAGACCGCTAGCATGACTGTAAAGAATGGCCCTCTGACCTCCGGGCATAAAGAATGGCTGTGCTGCCTCCAGGACCCGCAACGCCTCACACCTCTCCTTGTCTTTGCTTCCCTTTACTCCACTGCTGCTTCCTTCTAAGAAGGGGATTTTATACATTTTAGCCTATTGAATATAGTTGGGTTTTTCGTCACTGTTCTAAATAAAGTTTTTATAGATGTATAAAATGGATTAATGTGTCTTTCATGTTAGACAAATGATCTTCCCACTTTACTTTCCATAATCTTTCACCTAACTGAAACTTAAGTGAAAGATCGCAACTTGATTAACAGTAACTTTGCTGCGTCTTAAATTCCGCGTGCAACTTTGTTTTGTTAATCTCTGGATCAGGTGAACAGGAGAGAGTGGTTATGATGAAGTCACTACTTCTATTGTTGCACATTTTTGAAAGACAGCTTTTTGGAAGTGAAAATATGTTACTGATCGTGTGGGTTATTTTTGAACAAAGTAGTCATCAAAGCAGAGAAGGAGAGAGATACAGACAGACAGACAGACAGACACAGACACCATGATCCATGAGGACAAAGAAAGCAAGACTTTCAGCATGAGTTCCAAGAAAGCCATCTTATATATTATCTAGCTAGTCACCAGACAGGAGCCTTGGAAGTAACAGTTTAGAGAGCTGGTCATCTTAACAAAGTTAAGAAGCTCAAAAAAGAGCTCAGGGCTCCTCATGGTAAGGATGGTGTCATGAGGTGTTATTGATTACGGGCCAGACAGTCCTCAAGTCTTTCTGTGTTTTGTCACACTGATCTTCACAGCATCCCAGGGCAGAAGCTCGCTCAGCACCCAGTGGCACCTCCATTCCTGGCTGCCCCCGTCTGGCCTAACTGGCTGCACTCAGCGGTGGCAGCACAGCTGGTGATGAGGGTCAGCCCCATCTAGCTGAGTTTTTTCTCTCTATAGAATTGTCCTCCTCCATTGTATCTCATGGAACGACAGGTGTCCTCCACAGAAAAGCAGATGTAGATAGGTCAGTGTCAGAAAAAGAGACAGAAAATAGAGTTCATTGCTTCTTAATATTTATTCTTAAACATCCTCAGTGTTTAGTGTCAATTAAAACTAGTTGAATGCTGTCAAAAAATCACTACATAAAAGAAAGATAAACTTGAGACTTTTATAGGTAAATGGATGCAATTTGAGACCATACTCATAGGTGAAATAAATCAGACTCACATGTGTAAACATTGTGTTGTCTTCCTGGTGTGAGAAACTGAAAGGGTAAATAAGATCCAAAATGTACAGTAGATGTTTTGAAATAGGAAGAAATTATTCCAAAGGTTAAAGGAACTAGGATGGGGGAAAAGGGAAAGGAAGAGAAAAGGAAAAAAAAAAAAAACACATAGGATATACAACCAATTTCTCTTAGTTCTTTGAAAAGAAAAGTTTATGCTAATACTGTTTTGAGAATTTTTTATGACCATATCTGTACTCTAAGTAGTTTAAATATAACAATACATAATGTATTAACTATTGTCATTCTTCTATTATTTTGTTATGAAATTTTGTTTTACTTTTGTCCATAAGATAAAAAATGACTATAGTTATCTACATGTATGTGAAAAAATGCTAAATTTCATATTTTTCTGTTCAGATAACACAAATACAAAGATTTTTAATTGTGTGATTCTGGCCTTGTATACTGTACACCTTACACCATTTCACTTAATGGGCACTGAAAGATGATAATTTAAAAATCACTATTTTAGATACAAACCTTTAGGAACTGAGGTGAGTTTTGCTTCAGCAATTCTCATATGGAACACTGTCACCCCTTCAAATGCCCCTCGCTCTATTCCACTGTTTTCAAGAGGGTTTGCACTCATTTCTGTGGGAAAAATGACTTGATTTAGCTCACATTGTTTATACAGAAAGGAAGCTCACAATGTAAGACACATCCTAAGAATATTCCAAGAAGTGTGAGTTTCCTTGTTCACACTCATTTTCACTGAGTATTTATGTATTTCTATTGTTCTAGTCTCCTTTTTTAGTCTCTGAAAAGTATTAATTTGTATTTTGTACAATAAGGTATGTAACAGGTTCACTTTCTCCTATAGTCATGACCATAATAAAGGTTTTGTTGTAGTAATATTGCATCAGAAAAAAAGTCAACCTTCATATAATTAAAAATGTTTGTGTTTTTTATTTTATTTTGTTTCCTAAACTTTCCCTTTAATTATGTCACCTAGAAGTTACATGATTAGCAGATTATGTTGGGAAAATGCTAGTTAGAGGCTGTTTAGTTAAATGCCAGGTACTTGACTGAATTAAGTGAATAAATATATGAAAATCTTGGTTAGGACATTTGGATGGATATTGTGAGGAGATGGCACAGTTGTATGTTACATATTAGAAGTAAAATGTCAGTGGGGTTTAACATATTCTTAGCAGGGTCACACATGCATGACTGTCCCAACGAGTGACTTGTTCCACCCAATGGGACTGTCCCATGCCTCCTGATAGGACAGTACTGCATGTTTCACTGGTGGTTCAAGCTGGTAGGAATGTGTTAAAATATACAACAAAACATTGCCTAGTTCAGTGATCTTTTGTTTTGATTTTGGTTTTTTGAGATAGGGTCTCATTCTGTAAATCAGTCTGGCCTTGAACTCACTATGTACCCCAGGCTGGCCTCAAACTTACAGCAATCCTGCTTCAGCTTCCTGCATGTTGGGGTTGCAGGTGTTTACCACTATGCCTGGCTTAGATCATTGATCTTAAAACAGTTAACCAAGAGTTGAGTACGTTCCTTGTACTACCTGCATTAATCTCATACATTATATTTGAGCATTTATGCATCAAAAATACTATCCTTAAATAACAATAATATAGATTTTATTAATTAAGGTCCAGTTCCAAAAATAAAAACCACACTAAGTATTTCAAAGGAGACTCTCGAGAAAAAGACACAGTATCGAAGGCCATATTTTCTGTAAGGGCTATCAATTGTGTTTACATTTTAATTGACTTATAAATGGTTTGTTGAAGCAAAGATTCAAACATTAGTTCTGGAAATTATCCTTAAAAGTTAACAATGGTAATAAAGTCTTCTACATTTGCATGTCGATTATAATTTCAAGATGTCCAATTCATTTGAAAACTTACCCAACACATGCAAAGCATTCATTCCTTTGAATGTATCCTTTTGTATTTTCTTAACTTTATTATCGTGAATTCTAAGTTCTGCTAACGCTTTGGGAAGATTAAGTGGTATTTCAGTCAGTTGATTGTGGGATAAATACAGCCTTCGCAGCTTCTTTGTAGTTTGAAAGGTTTTGGGGTGAATTTTTGTTAGCTTGTTGTTGTTCAGAATCAGAGCCTGGATAAAACATAGCGCATTACATAACATTAGGAAGTAGATTTGACTTGCTGATATTCCACAATAATTCACCATGGAAATCCATATGACTTATATCATCCGTGTACTTAACCATATAAAAATTTCCGAGCCCATTGTAAGCTTTAAAAAAATCAGTATTGCCTTACATATTTTAAATGTACTGTGGAGTTGGAGCAGCGCAAAGCTTTAACGATACTGGTACTGTGCCTTTGGTTTAGATGCAGACTCATCTCTCCTGTCTTTGAGTGGGTGGTACATTCACATGGTTAAGATTCCAACTTCTCCTTAACTCTTCATGGAAGTGGCCAATGATGTATTTGTTACCTTTAATCTTTCCTTAAAACCTATCTACTATACAACACTATTTAACTATTATATTTAGTGCATACCAAATACATTTTCACAGAATTTTATCTATTTTTTTTCAATTGTATTTTAAAGGCAGTAAAACAAAACAGTAAAATGAGACAAAACAAGACAGTAACAGGACAGTGGGAAATCCACAATCACTGCTATATTACATATTGTTATCCTCTAAATAGTTGCCTAGACCACTGGCCCCAGGCCTGCAAAGTCAATCAAATAACATAAACGTCAGGTTGCTTCCCTACTTCAGTTATTATCGTCTCAATTTATGGTGCAGCCAGTTGCTCACAGGTGGTGGGGTGGTAAGAGGTGGAGGTGGCTTCCCTGATGGTTCTTCTGGAAGAACAGAGCCTCCACCGGCACCCAGGGAGGCTGCCTGGCTTCCTCGCTGCTTCTCCCCAGCCAGGAGGGGATTTTGTCTACTCTGAAAGCCTCATTTCTTTCCCGTGCACTATTGTTTATCATTTCTCCCAGAATACAGGCCTGTTAGGAAAACTCCATATAAAGTACTCTCCGTGTTCTGGCATATTTTCAGGCATTGGGGAGATAATAATGGATCCTGACAAATAGCCCCACCCCTACTCAGTTCTGTGGATATTTCTTTCAGCTATAGGGCAGTGCTCTCAGAGAATACCTCACCAGAGAGTGAAGGGCTTCTCCCAGAGACCAACTTCTTTGCGATATGCCTCAGAGCTCGTGGCTGCCATGTGACCATTCATCTTGGTCTACTGGGACTGTAAGATTCTGGGATACGGGAATTTCCAGACCCTAACTGGGAAAGTCCTTGTCAATTTGGGTCTCAGTCATTCCCAAAACCATTTTTATTGCAAAATAATGTAGCTCATTCCTTTTCTCATTTTCAGCTTGTATGGAATGAATTTTCAGTATATACCAAGGGTGATGGCAAGATACTTAGCAACTTTAGGAGCTTTTTATCCCTCTCATAATTTACACTGTTGTTTAAGGAGCAGGTGAGGATTTGAATTTTTTAAGGAAAGTCAGGATTCATTTCTCTTATTAACTTTGTCCACAGTGTTCTACAGTAGTCATTCTTTCCAAACTGATTTAACATGCAATATTGGTATTTCTCACGGTTATTGTTTTTCTGTAGCATAAATACACACACTTTGGCTGCCCAGTAAACTTGGATTAGCACATTTGCTCTTCACTGTCACTTTCCTCACTTTCCTTCCAGACATACTGCTATTGTGAAAGGTTTCTTTCACCTGAGAAACTTAAAGCCTAGTAGAAAAGGGGAAATGACATCTTGTTGCCAACTGTCAAAATAGGCTCCTTTCTGAGTGATGTCAGCTAACAGTGTATTCTCCTTTTACTTAATTATACTGAAAAATAAGGGGTACGGATTATGACTTGGTAGGACAAAAAGATGTCTGTGAATTTTGCCTCCATCACGTAACATTAGCAGAAATTATTGTTCTCCTGTGCGTAATGCACAGATGGATGCAGTGGAGAAAATGCCTTGCCTGCCGTCATCCTGCAAGTGATGGTCTCCCACACCCTGCCTCAGTGAGGTCCAGCCACAGTACACAGGTCGTGTTTTGTTGCTGTTGCGGTTGTTTTGTTGTGTTTTCTGGCTAAGACTTGCTGTTGGGAGTGCTGAAGATGCATAAAAGGGAGGGTATGTGGTGAAGCCAGAGCCAAAGTTTTTATGCAGTGCTGTCAGATGCCGCCCAGGCAGAGTGACTCCAGGGCATCTGTACTGTGCGTTGGCTTTTATATGAGGAATTGGCTATTACAGAGTGCTAGAGTCATCCTTCAAAAACTGTGGTTCTGCGCAAGGACAGGAGAAAAGTGTAATGTGCCTAAGCGGACAGCAGGTCCTGGTGAATGTGTCTGTACAGCAGTGAGAAGTGAGCTCAGTGGCCTGAGAGAGTTCTTGCATCTCGCTCACTCTCTAAATGCATTGTCCTTCATGGGAGAGCCCCAGGGCCAAGTAAGCAGCTGAAGCATAGCAGATTGATAGAATGTCTAAAACGTTTTGATTCTCTTCTGCGATGGGCATGATAGGTGATATTAAATAAAAGTCTTGTAGTTATGCAATATATCTACAATTCAAGTACAAAGCATGTACTTTATAAGTGCTTTACACCCTGGCACAGTGGCATATGCCTGTAGCCCAAGCTAAGAGGATCAGTTGAGCCCAGGAGTTTGAGGCCAGCTTGGGCCATCCAGGGAGACTTACCTCAAAAAGTACTTTGGGTCAGTCTGCTCATTTATTAAATAGCCCATTGCTATTAGGTCCTGCCATTGCTGAGCACCTTTCATGCCTATGCTTATTTAATCTTGTAGTCTCTCTGTGAACTCTGTGCTATCATTATATCCCTCTTAAAGCTGAGGAAAGTGGGACCACTTTCCCATTGTTAAACATCTGGGAAAGTCAGGATTTGAGAGCCCAGGTCTACCTGACTCCATGATACTCACCCTGAAATACAACACCATATAAAATTTGACTGAAAGAGTATTAAAGAAGCCTAAGAACGCTCCTGACACCTTTTACATTCTCATTTGTAGGTCAATAGCAGGAGTACATGTGGACCTAGTCCCTGTAATACTTCTTACCTACAATATAATTATGATATGCCAAATTAATTTAAAACCTTTTTATGGCTCTGGTACTGAGTAAGACCTTAGCTATTGATCTTGTGATTGTTTACATTGAATGTGGTTTGAAGAAGTGGTAAGAGCATTCATAAGCTGTTTCTAACTTTTCTCTTAAAATTATACACATATCTATGTGCATGCACACACTCGTGTATTTTTTTATTTTCAACCTGTAGTGGTAGAATAATGTCTCACAGTTCTCCAAAAGTTTCTGTGATCTGAAGTTAGTGGGGTGAGCTCAGTAAACCCTTGCTGAAATCTATTAGGTTATTGCTGATTGTCTTAATAGTTAAGTGAAGTATCACTTATAAAATAAATGTATGTTCTTCTAGTTGCCTTAAATGTATATATATGTATGTCCTAGACCAGTAGTGGCAAACATATGCAAATTTTTCTTTTTTCTTTTAAGACAAAAGACTTTATGTAGGAGTTGTTTTTCTAAACTAAAACCTCAATATTCAGGTTTAATTGCAGTTTTGCCAGTTGGCAGTAAATAAGTGGGTTTTGGATTACAGTTCGGGCACTTGATCTCTAAAAGGTTCATCATCACTGCTCGATGCTAATGATTGCTACAAATGTTTTCTTGTTTATTTTATTGCATAGTGACTGTTGTTACTTGATTAGACTATAAACCCATTAAGGACCATTAAACTCTTAGCCTACTATCTTTAACCTGGCTGTTATTCAATAAATATCAAATGAATTAAATTATTAATTGGATAAATTCCGTGATTTTTAACCAACCAGAACCTCAATGAATGCAAGGATTTTCACCTATAGAAAAGTAGACTTGTTTGCACTAAAACCATATAATCAGTTCATCAATGATAGATTTTCACTCAAACATTTGAAAATAAAAGTATATATTCTTACATAAAGTGAAGTGAGTCCTTTGAAGTCATTTTCTTTGATTTCCTTAATTTTGTTATTTTGAAGGTCAACCATTCGTGTATCAGATGGAATGTTGCTTGGAACTGAGGTCAAACCTGAGAAATAAAGAAACATATTGCAGACACTAGAGGATTCTACAGAAGCCTCGAGTACTAATATGGTAGAGATCCACCGTTATATGCTAGAGAGTTGTACTGAAGTTGAGATTACTAATACTGTAGAGATATACATTTTAAAACCCATGGTTATCATTAAGTAACAGAGGACTTAATAGTTGTAACAGATGACACAAACATTGTTTTCGGAAAAGCCTCAGGACCTTTCAAGTAACTCATTTATTTTTACAAGTTATCTGTCTTGGACCCGGCCCACTCCACAGTGAAAGATGGGGCCTAGAGAGCTGACAGGCAGCTGAAGAACAGTTTATGTGATGCCCTTTTGGTTGAAGAAGACCAACTTTGTATACAGCTTTTCAGGCTGTGGTAGTGAGAAATGGAAACATAAGGGTCTTGATTTTTAAGAAGACTCGAAATGTAGACACTGTACTTAGAAAATAGGTAAATTATTTTCTTGTACATTATCAGAAACTTTACTACCCATTTCCTATAAGTGATCAACCCCCAATTAGTCATAAATTTTTTGATTTACAAGTATTTATTCATGCATTACTCTTTATTAGCAAGTGAGTATTAAAAAAAATCTTAACTTCAGCATCCACAGCATTAGTTCAAGGGTGATCATGTTTTTTCCACCCTATACTGGAGGTCCCTTTTAGTCCCCACCCCTCTTTGCAAGTACGATAAATAGCTGTCTTTTGTCATCTCAGAATAAGATGTGGCTGCATAGTTCTTTTTTGTGTAAATACTTAAACATCAGTTACATGGCTAGAAGACTTAAAGTGTTTCCCCCTCTTGGATAGAAAAAGACAGGCTGGAAAGTATCTGCAGTATCAGGAGCTGTACACAATGTGGTTCTTCCTTACTTGTTTTGTTTTCCATAGATGCCAGTCTCTAGCCATTGGGCGCTCTTCCTGCTTATTGAATATGCTCACTTCCTGCTTATTGGTGGATGTTCCATGCAACAGTTATGCCTGATGAGCATGAGGTCTTCTTGGTTTTTTCTAGCATTTATTATGAAAATGTTTAGAAAGTTCTAAGAATTTTACGATGAAAACCCATATTTTCAATACATGCTTTTTACCATCAGCATTTTACTATATTAAACTTGTCTACCTCTCAGTTCCTTTATGCATCTTCAAGTGAACTGCAGATGTTTGCCATCTTTTTTTCTTCAGTGTTGACCAGAGAATCCAGAATTTTGCACATGCTAAGAAAGCACTCCATCGCTGAGCTACATCCCAGCCTTGTTTGCACATTTTTGGTAGAACTATCTTTAATCCCTGCAAACAGCCGTGTATTTAGTATCCCTAAATTAACGAGTTGAATATTTTGAATTGAATATATTGCTCTAAGTATTTTTCCCTTCTCTACTTTAAAATTAGTAATGATTTTCAGAAATTTAATCATAGATAAGAAGTAGAGAGTAACTTGAGCTAAAAGGTAGTCAATTTTGTCAGAATAGATTCATTTTGCCATCTTTATAAACAAAAGCGATTATTTAGATTTTAGAAAAATGAAGGGAAGCCCTATGGGAAGATGGAGTTTTTTTTTTTTTAAAGAAAGGATCTGTATGGTGACAAAGATTCTCCCCAGTCCTACCCCTGCCCTGCTCCTGGTGTAGCTGAAGCTCTGAAGAGAGTTTTATTTCCTGAGGAGGAGCGAGAAGCATCCAGACCCTTTCATGGTCATGTCGTGGGGCTAATAAGGTGTTTGTGCCACCCTCTTAGATGGACTCAGGAAGTGGTGCTGATGGGCCATCAGCCTGATTGGCAGCCAGACCCAGAGCTTGGCCTGCACAGTGGGCCAGGTCTCAGTGTCCCCTTTGTTGAACACAGCTAAATACAGTTCTTGATGTGTAGTCCCATCCCATGTGTCTCCATGAGCAGGGTGTGAGTGTGCTCTTTCAGGCTTCTTCATCAGAAATTGTTAAAAAATAAGCTACTAAGCAGGGAATTACAAATTTAAAGACACTTTAAAACAGCCACTTCAAAACAGTTACTTTTTTTTTTTTTTTTTTGTCTTTTTGAGACAGAATCTGGCCTTGAACTTACTAGGTAGTCCATGCTGGCTTTGAACTCACAGCCATCCTCCTGTGATCCTTCTGCTTCAGCCTCCCGAGTGGTGGGGTTACAGGTGTGTGCACACGCCCAGTTTACATTATCTTTTAAATGTCCAAAAGGATTTCACAAATTCTGTGTAACAGATTTGATTGTTCAGGGCAGGCGGTTCATTTTCTTACCATAGAGTTTTACTGAAAGCACTCTAAGCTGCCGACGCGCTGAGATGAAGCACTGTGCTTTGACTTGGGAGAGCAAAGGCGTGTTCTGTCTGTAACAGCGCCACTGCTTCCCTCTGTTCCGAGTTTCTGAAATGAATGTGGATGCGCTTTGTGGTTCAGTGTGGTCTCCATTTATGTATGGCTGGAATGGTGCTGGGAAAGGAGCTCAGGGCCTCAAGCACGCATGCTCCCTCTGCCCCTTATTCTTCTGGTAGGAAGCCAGTTCC
>RJWT010042199.1:0-12175 GCA_004365215.1 Cuniculus paca
CACTACACTGCAGGCTACAGTAACTATAATGTTAGACAATGGAAACTACGATTATTGTCTATTAAAGCTGGAAGCAGAGTATACTCAAGATTACAACAGATCCAGAGAGGAAAATACTGAGAAAATGTAGCATTTCTGTCACAGAGCACCTGCACCCCACAGGGCTGGTTCCAAAGATGGGGGAGGAGCAAGGCCCAAGTTAGGAACCTGATTGACGTTCACTCACCAAGAGCTCTGCAATAAGAAACTCAGTTTTCCAAAGACTGGTGAGGACTGCAGAAGTAGTTTCCTAACTCCCGCTTCCGCCAAAGATCTAGGAAACCTATATCCCTCCACTAAACTACTAGCAATGTGAGTTGGGCAATAAAAATATATTAAGCACTAACTATATACCAGGTTTTATATTAAAAATAATAGCCTTATTCCATTTATTACCAAAGATTGCCTAAGCTCTGCTTCTGCTCACTTTGCTTGTCAGCGGGGAAGAAGGAGAATGTAGGTCTATAATTTTCCATAACCAAACTCCTTGCCAACAGATAGGGGTTAAAGTGTAAACAAATAAAAAAACTAAAGTTTTGCCTCAGAGATGCTAATGAACAGAGGATCAAGGGCTGAGGGTGTAGCTCAGTGGCTCTCGGTTAGATTCCAGGCACCGCAAAAAAGAGAAGATGGAAAAACTGTCCATCAATAGCCAGTAGTAGAACTGAAAGACACAGAAGATTATTTCAGACCCACCCAGACCCCCAGCCATAAATGAGACCTGACACTTTCAGAACACAGGTACACAGTTCTTGGGGCTTTTGTCTCCCGTTAAAAAAAGCAGCACTCCAGAAATGACAGACAAGCAGATTTGTATACTTATATAAACCACTACTTGAGATGAAGTTTTAAAAAGGCCTTGCTAGAGAAGGATTTTGATTGGCACCAACTCCTCAAATGTATCTTTAAAAAGCTTGGTGAAGACATTCTTCTAGTGGTTTTTCTTTTCAATTCCTTTTGCTTTCAGCTCTTTTTTAACACGTTTTAGGTAATCAGGATCAGGGTAGCCGTAACTGCAGAAAAAAAATCCTTTTAGCTCCATTACAAACGGTGCTTTAAAATCTGTACAGTAGGTATTTCGCATATGAAGATTTAATGCTCAGGGCTGCAAACATTCACAATAATCCTGAGGGTGTGTGGCATATACTCTCTTGTAAGTGTGCAGATGTGGATCATTTTAGCTAGTGAGTGAATCTAGCAGTCTAACCAGCATCTGTCTTCCAACCAGGCTTTTAAAATTCTCAGTTTCTTATAAATAGTTATTCTTATAAAATACAGTAACTTACTTGGGCAATAGTACTTTAGTAACTTACTGTATTTTATATAGGAGGCATTGCAACAATATGTTACTAGAATTTTTAAATTTGAAGATTTGAAAAGGTCTTTTTTTTTTTAGGTATGTGCAAATCAAACTCAGGACCTCACGCTTGCCAGGCACTGTGCTGCTGAGCTATACCCCAGGCCCTTGTAAAAGTCTTGATGTACTTCTTTCTGAATATCAGGGGTCTAAGCTAGTCTGACTTTCACACAGAACAATCAGAGTTTCTGTAACACAGACTCCACCACTATTAGTCGCTTAAAAGTAAGTCTTTTTCTAAAGAGCTATTGACCAAGTGAGCTCAAATACTTTGTGGACTGGTGGGGAGAAGGTGGTAAGGAAAGATGACTTTAAAAGGAAGCAAAATAAATAACATTCCTAGCTCTGCTCATCAAATAGATAGGAAACCCCAAATTAAATTAACTTGAGATACCATTCATTTTGAATTCTGAAACCCCCTTCCCTATGACACAAGATTTAATAACTGGATAACACTGGCAGTCTATGATTGGCAGATAGAAGGTTAGAGGGACATATATTTTCATCTTTGAAATTATCCTAGAATTAGAATCTTTCAAAATACTTTACTGGCCTAACGTATCTGCTACAAACTCTCATATTCACATGTGCAAATTGCCATATTTCAAAATTCCTAAGCTTTATCAACCATTGCAGTTCAAAAGACTCACCATGATGGTCCTCCAAACCGGGATGTTTTGTGGTGAATGTCATTCCATGTAATGGCATCTGAGACACCTAGTGTTCGAGAGTATCCCACTGTGAAAATCAGCCTGCAATCAAAGGCTTCCCGAAGCAGTTCCAAAACCTCGTTCCCTTCTTTATTATCAGGTAAGTATGCTGTGCGCGATGTTCCAGCATAGCGCCTTCCTGGGTTTGGATGCTCTTTCTGTGTGAAGACAAGAAAATGCTATGTGAAAACAGTTCTCTGTCTCGATTTTATTATGTGTAAAAAAAAAATTATTACACGTAATCCCTTAAAAGATACTCTTAGTCCATAAATTAGCTTTGTTGACAAAAGGCATAACCTGATTTTAAGATAAAAGAACAGACTGAGATAGTTCAAAGAATGTTTTTAGGCAAAGCATCTTAGATCACCCATCTTTAAAAAAAATAATGAAAAACTGGTGGGGCTCAAGCCTTTCACCTATAATACGGGCCATTATCTTTTGGTGAGTGGGCCATCCTTTTCCTATAAACCAAGACTGGGAGAGATTCCTATAGATTCACAAATTCCAGACTTCCATCACCCACACATAAATATTCCCAGGTTCAACAGTAGTGTGCTTCTCTCTCTTGAAGGTTTGAACTCTACTTCTTTGAGTGTGTACTATATTTCTTTCCAATAAGTACCTTTATGCCCCATTAAAAATACATTTTATCATATGTATATATCTGTTCATATGTAGGTAGTACAAATCAAAAGCAAAAAAAGTATTAAAAATTTTACTCATATTCCCAACAGTTTACATTTCTCCTCTTTCCTCAAATTCACTCTGGGCATACTACCAATCTTCCTGATTCCCTCCACCCTAACATATAATCTTCTTTGTTTTCTCTGTCTGAAGAAATTGCCATGTGGGGTGTGTAGCTCAGTGGTATAGCACTAGCTTGGGATGTGTAAGATCCTGCATTTGATCTCTACCACCATTGCTGAAAAAAAAAAACGTGAAAATGTCTAAATTATAAGCAATGTGACTTTTATCACTATTTCAGTCCCTTTCATATGACCATGGGATAATTCCCAAGGAAATGCACTATCTACTAAACAACAGAGCAGTCCCTTTTGTTCTGGTAAACCTAGTACAGTGGAAAGAAACACAGGGACATCAGAAACACTTACTGTTTGTATGCCTCCCTCCATGCGATATTCAATCACAATGGTGCCACAGGAGTCATAACCTGGAAGTGACTCTTTAGTCCGGTTGTAAGTCATGGTTCCTTTGGGCTGATTCCCCCTCTGGACACCGTAGGTAGTCTGACACAGAGGACAGACTGGCTTATATGACATGGATTTCTTGATACAAGGAGTACAGAATTCATGCTTGCACTTCGAGAGTACAAATTTGTTAGTAATGGTGTCCATGCAGATGCTACACGTGTCTGTTTCCTCATTCATTACGGAGCTCATAGAACTTGCGGAGCCCTTGAGTAGAGGTGAAGTTGCTTTGGAGTCTTTACTATCAAGGTCTGTGACGGTTTCATGATCATTGTTTGGTTTCTCTCCAGCCAATGGCCACAGTCCTCCTTTTTGTAAGCCAAATTGGTTGGCCTGGGCGAGGCAATTTGGTAAACCGGTCAAAGTCGTGGACTCTTGATGTACACCTGGAGGCTTTCTTCTAAAGTCACTGGCAAATTTGGTCCCATCCCAGTGTTCTCTCCCCTGGACTGAATTTTTCAGTAGGACCTCGCTCATCAGCAGACATGAGGCATGTTGAAGGGCATCAATGAAGTTTGTGTAAGCGTGCACAGACAGATCTACATCCTTGTCCTTAGGATCAAATTGAATGCAGGTTTTCTGCTTTTTCTCCCAAATTTTACTGTTCGTGTTATACTTTTGCTCTATCTTTGCTATCTCCTGGAGTATTTCAGCTTTGAGAATCTTATAATGAGCAGTATCAACCTCAACTGCATTCATCATGGAATTAGGAGCTGAGATTTTCAAAGGCGGCTTGACAAAACCATCCGACAGTTTCTGTTTGGCAGCTGTGATGTCGTCTAGGGTTCCAAGGAGAATTAGCCCTTCTCTGTCCTCCTTCACGAGGAGCTTTGGAAAACAGTGGCTCAGTTTGGGTTTGATTTCATTAACCTGCTTCCTGCCTGTTAAGGGGACATATTCTTGCTTCAGAGATGCTGTTTTCTTTTGAAATTCACTGATAAAAGACTTTCGAGCTGCTTCTAAGTCACCTGATTGACTGCAGATGAAGTCTAAATAGACCATATTGGGAGAACCGTCTCGAATTTTGATGTTTACACCAAATCTCTTCTCCATTGAATCTATTTTATCAGGACAGGTATATTTGAAGTAGTCAAACAAAGATGAGGGAACTTCGAAAGGGCCGTCCTTTTCTTCTGATCTGGCTTTGTGTTCAGAAAGAGAAACTCTGCTGTCCCAGTCATGCTGGTCAGGAGGCTCCCTCTCTGTGGTGAAAGGAGATGCCTCCTGTTTCTGCTCACTTTCCAGCAGCTGCATACTCAAGAATCGGTGTATTTCTTTAATATCTTCGAAGTTACCACACACCCTCTCTATTCCATTGGTACCCTCCATCTTTTTGATACCGGGGCAGATAGTGGCTACCTGTGACCTCTGCTCCTTGGAGAACAGGTCACAGTTCAGCTCAGCCATTATAGTGAGGAAGATCTGAAATTTAAAAGAAACAGGAACAAATACAATCTCTTAGACATTCGATCTAACAGTACTTTACAGGAGAATGCCTAGAAACTACAGAAACAGCCACTATGTCTTTCCTTAGCAAGGGCTAACTTGCTCAAATCTCTGAAAGAACACAGTATGCTACAGACCAGAAGGTCTCAGTCCTGTTTGTATATTAGATTCACTGGGAAGTTACCAGAAAAACAAAGGGTGGGAGGCCAAGGCTGAGGCCCAACCCTGGAGACTCATGTAACTGGTCTGCATTACAGCCTGGGTGTGAGCATTTTCACAGCTGCCAGATAGATGTTGTAGGGCTGCCACTGTCCGTGTGACCCTGGTGGGGAGCAAAGGCCTTCTGTTCTCTGGCCAAGTTGCTGTGATCTTCACAAAAGTGTCTATGAGCTTGAAAGGGAACCCTAAATCTGAGGAGGATTTTTTTCCCTCTACTATTACTTTTTCTCTTATTTATTCTCTCTCCTTAAGAAACAAAACAAAACAAAAAGCTGAACACCTGTGTTATGGTTGATACATCATGTCAACTTGAGAAGTTTAGAAGTTTAACTGAGAGACTCAGCAGGGAGCCAGCGTTCTTACTTTGTAAATATCCTCATCCTGTGCAAAGGAAGGCAAGGACATTTTGTGAGTGCTACACCCACCCTGAAGGTGGGAGGTGGGGGGGGTGGCCTGTGTACAATATAAGGGGTGGAGAAGAGTCTTGTGTTTGCTCTCTTTTGCTCTGGCTGCTGCCTTGAAGTGTTGCCCCTGTGCCATGCCACCCTGTCTTGGAGCCAGCTGATTATGGACTGAAATCTCCAGAAACTGTAAGCTAAATAAACATTTCCTTGCTTTACTTTAGGCATCAGGTGTTTTGTCCCAGCAACAAGAGAGAAGTGACCAAGACAGAATTTGGTACCAGGAGTGGGGTCATTGCTGTGACTATACCTGACCATGTGGTTCAAGAGCATCTGAGAATGGCTTGTTGGAAGAGTTTGGAAAGGTTTGGAGATGTCACCTGAATGTACAGAGTTGGAACAGCTTTGGCTGTTCTGCATGGGAGATTCTGGTCAGAGCTCAGGTGATCAGAAGACTGATAGCCTGCCGGTAAAGACCAGGCTTGGCAGGTTTCTGCTGGGAAGAATGACTGCATTGCTTGTTGGACTCCACACCATGTGTGTTGTGGCTTAGCAGAAAGTTTGTCTGCATTTTGCTCATGTCCAGAGACTTTGCCCGAAACTAAAGTTAAGAGTGGTGGACTAACTAATCTGGCAAAAGAAATTTCAAGGCAGTTGAATATTGAGGCCATGGCATGGCTATTGTTGGGGGCATTTAGTCAAATTTATTTTGTGAATCAAGAGCACAGAGCCCAGCAGGGTGATTTGAAATGTGAGTTTGGCCAGAAAGGAAGCTCCCGTAAAGCTGTGAACTCTAAAGATAGAGCTGAGACCTTGACTGCTGAGGAGGAACAGAGAAATAGAAAAGATGGTCTGAAGGCAGTGCAAAAAGCAGCAAATCTTGAACCTTTGCAGCTTCCACTTCAAAAGTGAAAGACTTTTCTTGGAGGAGAAAGCCTCAGAGTACAATGTTCCAGAGTGGCAGCAGCATAGAGAATCTGTTCCTCATAATCAGGTTCAGAATGCCCAGTGATCCAAGCACTCGACCCCTACAGCCAAGAGAGAGGAAAGACTGGTGACTGCTCCAACTGGCAGCAGACCTCAGCATCACCCACATGGTGCTGGTTTTAGGTGCACACAGAATGCAAAAGTTCTGAGGTTGAAAAGGCTTCCACCCCAATTTCAGAAGACCTGGGTGGCCAGGCAGTATGTCCCTGAGAAGGCAATGTATGAAGCTGTGAATGTGAAGCCAAAGGTTCAGTGGAAGCCCCAGCGGAGACCCCAGAAGTTTGGAAAAGCCAGGAACGTGGATCATCTAAGGAAACCTGCAATGGGGGAGCAGAGCCAGCACAAGAGAAAAGCCATGGGATCAGTGACCACTAGAAGTGCCATAAGGGTGGAACCACACAAGCCCTTTGGAGCTCACCATTTGCCACAGATTGCTTCAGATGCTGGACAGGCAACTATAGGATTTAACATTTACCCTGCTGGATTTTGGATTTGTTTTGGCCCCAGTGCTTTGTACCATCATGTTTGTAACTTTTGGAATGAAAGTGTTTATCTTGCGCCACTGCATGTTGGAAGTGTTTAATTTTGTTTTCATTTGTACAGGGGCTTGCAGCTAGGTTTGCCTTACATCTCAGAGGAGACCTGGGACTTGAACTTTTTGGCAAAGCTGAAACTGTTAGGACTTTGGCAACTCTTGCAGATGGACTAAATGCCTCTTGCATAAAGGGATGTACATGAGTCTTTGAGGGGCCAAGGACAAAATATTGTGTTTCTAATGTAATATTGACAGATTTACTGCTGGTTCTTAAGGATTGTTAAGCTGTGTTATAATATTCAAGTTGCAAAGTGGTAAGAATTAGCATGTCTTGGTATCTGGAGGCTGCTTTAAAGAAATATGTCTGATTGCCAAGTTGACAAGGGGTGGATTGTTATGGTTGATACATTGTGTCAACCTGAGAAGTTTAGAAGTTTAACTGAGAGACTCAGCAGGGAGCCAGTGTTCTTACTTTGTAAATATCCTCATCCTGTGCAAAGGAAGGCAAAGACATTTTGTGAGTGTTACACCCACCCTGAAGGTGGGGGTTGGGGGGTGGCCTGTGTACAATATAAGGGATGGAGAAGAGTCTTGCATTTGCTCTCTTTTGCTCTGGCTGCTGCCTTGAAGTGTTGCCCCTGTGCCATGCCACCCTGCCTTGGAGCCAGCTGATTGTGGGCTGAAATCTCCAGAAACTGTAAGCTAAATAAACCTTTCCTTGCTTCACTTTGGACATCAGGTGTTTTGTCCCAGCAATGAGAGAAAAGTGATCAAGATGACCTGACTTCATGCAAAGTGTCTAGGCCCTTTTAAACTTTGGTCTTCAGAAGCTCAATTAGGACACATCACACTGGGATAAAAGGAAAAGAGGCCAACCCAATGCAAATTTTTTTTGGCGGTACCAGGGATTGAACTCATGACCTCACACTTGCCAGGCAGGCCCTTAGGCTGCTGAGCCAAGTCCCCGGCCATTGATTTTTTGAGACAGGGTCTTGCTATGCCATTCAAGCTGGCCTTGCACTCACTTTGTAGCCCAGGCTGGTCTTGAACTCACAACGATCCTCCTATCTCAGCCTCCTGAGTGCTGGGATTACAGGTGTGAGCCACCATGCCCGGCTTAACCCAATATAATATAAAACCAAATCGTCTAGTGTTTTGCCTCCCTTGGAGTTCTTTGCACATACTCTTTTCTCTGTGTGGGATATGCTTTCTCTAAATCTTTAAGCTATTTCCTGAACCCAGCCTCTTCTCACACTTCTGTGGGGACTGCCTGGAGTCCAGCCCAGTATCATCTACCTGGCCCCTGAAGTGTCTCCCAGCTGGCTGTGCCACATGTGAGCTTCTGCTCAGCAGCCAAAAAATGTAAACCACATGGCTCCACCTACTGCCTCAAAAACATCTGGTGCATCTCCCAGTGTTTCAGTTAAAATCAGAAGCCTTTTCCTTCAGCCCCCCAAAGATCTGACCTCCAAGTACCTCTCCAGGTTCCTAGCATTGTCTCCCTTGCTCCCTTGCCCTGGCTTCTTCCTTGAAGCTTCTGGGGCTCAGGATGGAAGCTCCTGAGGGCCCCTGCAAGTGTGCTTTCCTTGGCCTACAATGTTCTTCCCTGGAAACTCACCCAGGTGACTCCCTTTCTTCCTTCATGTCTCTATTCAGATGACACCTCATTGGAGTGGTTCTTGACAGCCTATTTCAACCAGTGCCTCTGTCACTGTCTATCATTAGACTTTTGTTATTCTTCTTCCTAGCACTTAGCACTGGCAGACATTTCACTATCTATCAACTTGTTCACTATTATAACTCATTCCCTTGAGGAGAAGGTAAGGGCTTTGGAGTCTCCCGCATGCCTTGCTGTGTCCCCAGCCCCAGTACAGTGCCTGGTACACGGTAGACAGTTGGTATCTATTTGTTGAATGAATCTCTGCATGGCTGGCTCCTCCCCATCATGTAAGTCTCAGGCCAAATGTCGATTCTGCAGAAAAGATGGCTCTGACTTTTGGTCCTGTCTCTTCCTCTTTCTCACCCTGGCCCTGTTCTTCTTTGAGGCAAAACCCTGCTTTATATTCTTAGCTGCTGTAGTTTTATTTTTTATTTCTATTTTTCATTTGCTTGCTTATCTTTCTATCCCCCTCTCCAGCCCCAAAGTGAGCTTTGCTGAGTCCCAGTGACTAAACCAGTGCAGGCTTGCGGCGTGTCCCCAAAGCTCGGTTGCCAGGCCCAGATGGCAGGTGTGGCACCCACACAGGCAGCTCCTTCTGCTGTCACTCACCTTAGGGCCACAAAGGTCCACCGCATTAGGAACAGGCTCTTCATGAGAATCCTTCGCGTCAGCCTGGGCCACCTTTTGTGACTGGGGCAACGAAGAAATGCTGGATGTCGGGCTCTTCTCTGTTGAATTCTCAGTGGGTTCCAGGAAAATGGTCACAGGTTTGTCGTTAACCCAGATTTGGTGCTTGCTTCTTTTCAACACTCTCTCCTTGGCTTCAGGGGAGACATCATACACACAATCACACAGAAATGGGAGGGTGTGGGAGTTGGCTTTTCCTATCTGTGGATTGGTTTCAGGGACCCCTCCTCCAAGGACCCCCAAATCCACAGCTGCTTGAACCCTTTCTATAAAAATGGTGTCATATTTGCATATAACCTGTACCTATCTGTTGAGGAGAGGACAGAGGGAGTCTGTCGGCAGCAGGGCCCCGGTTCTTGTCCCCCAAGGGACAGTGCCACCCTCTGTGGTGCCCTCTCCCAGCCTGAACTGGGGCTGCCAGCAAACCCCAGCGCTGGGTCCCCAGCGCGACCCGCACCCCCAGTGCGCGGCTCACCTGCCCTCTCTCTGAACTCCACCAGGAAAGTGCCCGGTTCCCCGCGGCCCCACAGCTGGACAGTGCACTCCCCGCCGCCCGAGTCCCGGCTCTGGAAGTACTTTTCCAGCTTCCAGCGAAGCTTGGGCACGTCCCCGGACACCCGCACGAGCAGCGGGGACGGCGGGCGGGCGCCGGGCTCCATGGCGCAGGCCTCCATGTCGCAGGCCTCCATGGCGCAGGGCTCGGCTCGGGACGCGGACGGAGGCTGGGGCTGGGGCTGGGGCTCTGCCCGCCCAGCCACCGGGCCAGGTTTCGGTTTCGCTTCCCCGGAGGGCCCTCCCTGTTCCCGGCAAAGCCGCCTCCCCCTCTCTCCGCTGCTTGGATGTCTGTCGTCTGTCGGGTGAGTAGGTTGGTGTCCTGGGGTCGGGGCTCCCCCGGGCTCTCGGGGTCCCTGTCCTGCAGGCTCAGCGACCTCTGGGGGCCGGGGCCAGGCTTCCTCCTTGGAGGGCTGGGCGGAGAAAGTAACTTTCCACTGTGCTGGTCTTACTAGTGTCTGGCTAACCGGCGATGCACATTCTAAATTCGGATTAGATTTAGCTAGCTTTTATTTTCTGCAATTAAGACTGTTTACCTGCATTGGGACCTATTCCCAGTTCCCGCCCGCAACTCCACCCGTGAGCCTGGCACTCGGGGGCTTTGTGCCCTGCTTCCTAGGTTGACCAGCAGCCCCCGCGCCCTGGGAGCACAGATTCTCAAAGGGTAAAGTGTAGCAGATCTGCCAACAGATCGGGAGAGGGAGAGGGGGGACAAGGAGGGACTAAGGAAGGGCCCGTTCAGAGCTGAGCTGTCCCATAGAAATAGGATGGAAGAATCCCCTACGGGAAGAGTCACTAAACCTTAAGAATGCTCACTTGCTACATGACTCGCTTCCTTGTTTGTTCCTGATTTGGTCAATTTTAGCTGAACAATTAATCTTACTGGTTGACCATAGTTCTGTCCCACGTCATGCCCATTTGCCTTGCCAGTTCCCAGGTTTTTCCCATCTCGGACCCATCTCACCTCGTGGTTTTACCCAATAAAAGTCCCTAGAAAAGCCAGAGTCTTTGGAAACCCACTTGGGACCCCTTCTGTCTCTCTCAGACAGAAGCTTTCTTTCTCTCAATAAATATATCCTGCTCATAAAAAAAAAAAAAAGAGAGAGAGAGAGAAAGAAAGAAAGAAAGAAGATGGGAGCCGTGTATATGAGTTCTGAAATTCTTAGTCATATTTTAAAATAGGTGAAATTAATTTTACTGATACGGTCTTTAGCTCAGTATATCCAAAGTTTATTTATGTTTTTATTTATTTGTTTTTTGAGACAGGGTCTCACTATGTAGTCTAGGCTAGCCTTGAACTCACTATGTAGGCTCAGATGGGACTCTCAACCTAGCCTTGATGTAGCCTCGATCCACCTGCCTCAGTTTCCTGAGTGCTAGGATTACAGGTATGTGCCACCACATCTAGCTATCCGAACTTTAATCATTCGAGCCTGTAATGGTGTTACCTTGTGATGGATATTAGAGATAGATTCTAGGTTCTTGTGTACAGCAAGCAAAGAATTACAAGTGTATCTCCAATGGTAAAAGAAAAAGCAGCTGCATTTATTGTAGATAATAGGAAGGTGTGCCTAGTGTGGGTCTTTACTAACAGAAACAAAGAGGTGGCACAAACAGAAAAGGGGTTTCAGGGGCAATGGAAATAAGAAACACTCAGATAAACCAGACTTTGAATTTTATTTTATTTTATTTTTTGTTTTTTTGAGGCAGGTTCTTACTATGCAGTTCAGGCTGGCCTTGAGCTGATCTTGTAGCCCAGGATGGTCTTGAACTCACGAGGATCCTCCTGCCTCAACCTCCCGAGTGCTGGGATTTACAGGCGTGGGCCACCAGGCCCAGCTCAGGTTTTGCATTTTAAATGATGTGCACCCCACCCCAAAGCTTCTCATTGGGTCTCTGGATAAGATTGATAGAAATGATTGATTGAGGCTGCCAGGTCCTCACAGAGGCAAGATAATAAGCATACCTATCCCAGAATACAATTTGGTTAAGTCACATATGAGATGCAGGCCATATATATATGAGCCTTTAACAAGGTTTGAGTGGGGAAAAGGTTCCTGAAGCTCAAGCCATGAGCTTTAACATGCATGTGCCCTGTCCTGGAGAATGAGAGATTTCCTGGGTCAGTGTTATTTTTATTCCAGTGCCAGTTGTCCTACTGTATTAGCAGGATCATGTATATTCTTTTTTCATGCTAAGTCTTTGCCATCCAGTGTTTTTCTTATACTTAACTGACATGTCAACTCAGACTAACCATATCTATCTAATGCTCAACAGCTACATGTATCTAATAATGGTCTCTCTTAGACAGCATAGGTCTAGATAATGAAAGGTCTTTTGAGATTGGTGAAGAGAAATGGAAAGGTTGAGACAA